>CM042553.1:1185019-1357519 GCA_023630585.1 Cranoglanis bouderius
TCTAAATGGATTGTACAGCTAGGCTTTGAACAGCGACTTGTGTCCTACGCTAAACTTCACTAACATATATAAACACATTAGTATCAGTAACTGTGAGAAACTCACCACACTGCTCATCGCTGTTGTCCCCACAGTCGTTGTCTCCGTCGCAGTGCCACAGGCTGCGGATGCAGTAACCATTCTGACAGTGAAACTCGTCCTCCTCACACTCCCTGGGAGCTACACACACACACACACAAGCACAAGAATGACCCTCCATGGTCTGTTACAGAAGTCCATAAGAGTTGAGGGGATGTACAGGGACAGATACAGTATACGAGTCTCAGCTGATAGGACAAGTGCTCGGTGCGGAGTCAGTTTTGAGGAGGACGAAGCAGAAATCAGTCATCAGTTCGTGTATAAAGGGTGTACACTGATCGAACAAAACACGTCTATTTATCCTCACGCTGATCTCTGAAAACTTAGAGTATGACTGCACACTGCAAGTGGAGTCAAATCAGTTACATCAAATAAAAAGCATTTGACTGACTTGTGCGCACATACACACGGAATTTTAATTCATGAGGGATTTCTCATTCTTTCTTTCGTTCCTCTTCCTTCATGTTTTTCTTTGAAGGAAAAACGGGGTGGAGAGAGGTAAAATGGGGTAAAAGGAAACTCATCTGCTGTCCTTCTGCTATATCCCTCCCCCACCCCCCCGCCCTTGCCTGGAGGTGATGTGAGACTTGAGCAGGGTGTGACCTTTGACCTTTAGCATGTTTGTAGAGAGCGAGCATTAGGACAGGAATGAAAAGAGGAGCAGATGGATCAGAGGAGGAAGAACGTGCATTCATTAAATAAAAAAATAAATGAATAAATAAATAAATAAATAAAAAGCTAATAGGAATGGAGAAGCAAATGTGTGTGACGTTTTATTGGTCAGGAAATTGGCCTCCTTTGCCGTTATAATAGCCTCCACTTTTCCTGGGGAAGCCAAAAAAAAAAAGCCCCTAAAAGTAATCGGATAAAGCACTCGGATGAGGGTTAAGGATGAGAATCTTCCTTGATGTATGTATTTATTTCGTTTATCAACCTTGCTATGTGCCATTACATTAAAAGTCCTGTGCTTTCTCAGTTGAGTCCTACACACACTCCTGCTGATCAAGCTAGATGGAATTGGACTGAATTTAAAAGAAAGGGAGATAGAGAGAGAGAGAGAGACAGCTTTAAATAATAAAGGCAATGCGGGAGATGTGATTTATGAGGCATTCAAATAAAAAATTCATAAATCCCTCTCGCAGACCGGCAGCATTTATGGGGAAGGGGGCGGCACAAGAGTGTCTACACGTCGAATTCAGGAAATATAGGTCAGACGTGAGCGCGTGCATTTTTTTTTCTCCAGCCCTTAGGTCTTTTCATTTAGAGTTTGTATGACCATAAGCGAGAGCAAGGAGCTGACCACAACACACAAAATAAAACCCATATCCATCCACCATCTTTTGGCTAAAAGGTCAGCAGATTAGTAACACATTCAAAAGCAATAAGAAGCTGGCAGGGCATGACACAAGATGTAAAAGCTTGCAAATGTGAAGCCATAGCTTTGTAATTTCCTTCTCTACGTGCACACATCTCAGTAAGAGCTTCCCAGTGACACGATGAGTTTGAGTGGCAGTGTGTTACAGGAAGAATATACAGCACTGATGAGCATACCAGTGCAGGACTGAAAATCAGCCAACTCTCAGACTCGCTTGGCACGCGCAGCCTGAGGCACTAGGAAGCGTGTAAACTGAGAGGTCAAAGGACAAACCTCAAATTTCCCTTAAGTCAGGTGTAATTTGCAAGAAAAACCTGATCTCTTGCCCCTTTCTGTGTTTGCCACATGTCGAGCCCCAAGGCGGCTAAACTGATCGTCGCAGTCTTCTGGATTTCCACCAGTTTAAAAAAATGAAGTAAATATAAATATAAATATATATATATACACTCACGGCAGTCCTGCTCGTCCGAATCATCCTCGCAGTCGTTGTCTCCGTCACACACCCACGAGCGGCGGATACACTTCCCGTTATCACAGTGGAAGTCCAGAGGAGAGCAAGTAGGCAGCACTGCAAAAAATGTTAAACACACACACACACACACACACACACACACATACAGAGATTAGAAGGACACACAAATCCTCATACATTTTCAACACTGAGCTCCGTGTCTTTAATATCATTTCGGCAAAGCAAAACACCTGCACTCTCGAGATACAGCGCTCGCGCAACACTGACAGGTTCAGTTAGGATCATTTCAGTCCCGCTGTCCTGTACATCATCTTAGATCCCACGGCTTTGATGAAATTTCCATTTCCATGCGATATGTAGGAATGTATAACTTTATCGCTTTAACCCAGCTGATTTCGTCTCCCCGTGGACTTGCGCCGGCTTGCGAGAGATTCGTGCCGACGTACGAAAGTCTGCATTTCCTACACGCATGGCTTCTGACAGCTTAGCCACATCTCATTGACAGCAGCCACAGCGGATCTGGAGCCTGCACTTACAGAACATGGCAGAATAGTTGGCAAGGCTTCGCGCTGGATCAAGTTGCTATGGCAGCCAAATCCCGAAATAAAAAGAATCTCAAGAGGAACATGTTTTCTTTTCATAGGTTTGATAGGTTGAGTTGTGGAAAGGGGTGACGCGATAATGTTTTAGATGCTGACGCTTTCCGCTCCAGAGCACGATGAATCACTGACACCATGATGCACTGAGATCATCAAGTTAAAACGCTGCCTTAAGAACGGGTTCCTATCGAGCATGGTCCTATCTGGTCGCGATAATACAGACTGCTTGTGGTCAAGACAACACACACTAAATTGTGTACACGTTCTGTTGTGTTGTCAGGGACTTGTATGGCGGACGTCCTCTCAGCCCAACAGGAAACAGATTTGGTTCCTATTCAACAACAACAACAACAAAACTTAGACATTGCTCTGGTGAATTTTTTTCTGTAAGGAGACGTTCAGTGAACATTCATGAAAGAAGACTTGAGTCAGTGTCTTTGTGGCTTCAACAAAAAGAGCGAGGAGAAAAGAGTGGATGGTGAAGGAACAATTGTTTATAGAGAACTTGCAGAACTTGCAGAATCTTGTAGATATTATGCAACATAACGTGTACTTCGAAATTTCTAAAAAACAAAACAAAAAAACAAACAAAAAAAACCCCACCATCAGCATGTGTATAAAACATATTGTTTATGCAAAAATGATTTGTGGCTCTCATAAAGAGAGAGTGTGTCTTACTGCGTGTGTGTGTGTGTGTGTGTGTGTGTGTGTGTGTGTGTGTAAAACGGAGAATGCACTTGCACTGCGTGTGTCCGGACACGCATGTCTGTCTAGGCATGCATGCATGTGTTTATGTCTCTGCTGGGAAGGAAGTCTGGAGAACGGAGCGCTATCGCTCACTTTTTATGGGCTACTTTTCACACACCTACACCTACCTACACACACACACACACACACACACACACACACACACACACACACCCCTAAACACCTACACACTCTCTCTCACTTGCTCACATGCCTCATGGTCAATTTTGTACTGTGTATGGGGGGCAATTTTCCCTGAGAAGAGTGATGAGAATTTCAGGTGGTGAAGAAATGAAACACAGAGAGAGAGAGAGAGAAAGAGAGAAAGAGAGAGAGAGAGAGAGAAAACACATTAGCTCAAGAGACCCCCCCCCCCCCTTCTACCACTGTGTAGCATCACCAGACACGGAATATGCCTTATTATTCTTATTAGGGGGCCAAGCACCAAAGGTGCATAGGCACCCTATTGTTATTCTGTTTTCTTATTCTTCTTCTGGCTAGGGTGTCTATGGCAGACCATAGAACCATCTGGTAAAAAGTTGTGAAATATGGCACACTGATTGGGGAGGGTCTAAGGAACATTCTGACCAAATTTGGGCCAAGTGCTCCCAACTCTCTAGCGCCACCATCGGGTCAAATTTGGGCCTAATTTGGAAGTATGTTTATGATCATAACTTTTGAATTTGAACCGCGTGCCCAAAATGTAAAAGCCAGGCATCTCTGGACTCCCTGGGTTGAGATGAGCTCAACACATCCTACGACGTCCATTTTCCACCTAATTAGATTTGCCACCATCTTGGACTTTGTCAAAACTTTTTTTCGCTACTCCTATTTTGCTATTCCCAAATTTGGCACTAGTCATCTCCAGAGTAAGCTTCACAAAAAGAATGTTCAATACTCAAAAACGGTTTCCCCGTAATGGGCCAACGAATCTGACAGCGAAGCCGCCAAACAGGAAGTGAGGCTGTATCTTGGCAACGACTTTACACAGTGACACAAAACTTGGTAGGCATCTTCAGAGAAAAAGGAAAGAAATAAAGCTTCCATCTAACTGCCATTTTTGCTACTCCTCCAAATTTTGTCGAATCTTCACCAAATTTGGCTCACATCATCTTGAGACGTGTCAAAACAAAACAAAAAGTTATCAAAGGAACTCTGATATTCAAAACTGTTCTCCCATAACAGACTGGCAAACGTGTGAAACTACAAATCACTCTTGAATCCCTTTGTCTATATTTATGTCTCTGCTTTCCTGTGATTGCTTATGCAATAATTGTACCGTCTGTGAATGTGTGGCTCACCAGGTCTGGGTGCTTGGCCCCCGAAAACGCTGCTTGGGGCTTTAATTCCTCTTATTATTATTTTTACTGCAGTTGTGACGCTGCCCCTGTATTTTAACGTGATGAGTGAATGAACTCAACTCTCCAGCCTGTGCACTGCATTCCTTTCATACTCTGTCTGTATTGACAGTGTGTGTGTGTGTGTGTGTGTGTGTAGCGTGCAGGTGTAGAATGTGGGTCAGCGTGGCTCCATCCTGCTCAGTCTGCTGGTTTGCTCACTGTCTCATCACTAATTCACTGCCCCCTGAATCCGCCTGCCTGTTTTCTCCTGGCGAGGCAGCCAATCACAAGCTCAGAGATGACGCGTGTCCTTCGGCTCGTCCAACAGCTCAACCCGACCGCATGTGCGGTTAATTGGTGCCGAATGTTCAACTGTGCATACCTGACATACAACTGCGCAAATTGCTAACTTCCGTGTTTCGCCTCTCTGTCACCCTCCGTCTCTCTGATAGTGTAATAAGCCTGCATTCATCTGCAGGTTTTCATCAGCGCTCTCTCTCTCTCTCTCCATATCTCTTTCTGCCTTCTTCAGATCTGCCGCTCGAAACAAAAACATGCCTCTCGTCGCTCCTTGGCAGGCCTCCAGCACCCGCATGCCTATTCTGGAGTGAGCGAGCGAGAGTGAGAGAGAGAGGGGGAAGAATGTTCTTTCACACCTGTCAGGTCTTCTTCATATGCCCTACAGAAAAAATACCTGTGCAGCATCGTGTCTCTCCCTCGTCTATTTTTGTCTCTCGTCCTCCAACATCTTTTTCCAGTGATGAGATTTTAAATAAAAAATATTCGTGTTGTATTGCCATGCGAGACCGCGAGCGTACGACCGTGGCACACCAAGCTGACGTCAAACAACTAGTGGAACTGATGATTAGTTGTCACTGTTGTTCGCTTATTCCTCGTTCCACACACACACACACACACACACACACACACTTCTGAGATGAAAAGGAGAAAACATTTGCGCGTTGCCATGATGACCAACCCGGAGGGCGCCAAAAGGTTTTAAATAAAGAGACGTTTGAATAAGTTGCGGTGTTTCCTTTCATCCGAGGTGTGAGATGTGGCACGTCCCGATACTGCAGAGGTCGACAAGGCCTGAGCTGAGGTTACATCTGATCTGCCAGTCACCGAGCACATCACCGATTGTGGTTTCTATTTTTCAAGGATCTGATTAACCGAGATGCCAAATAACGAATACTACTTTGCGTCCCGAGTTTGTGGGCGTCTCGTGGGCGAAGCAAAATGCAAATGAGGATGTTGTTCCCGCACTAATTTTACTCAATACTTAAAAACTTGAGCATTAAATATGAGCTGTATTGGAAAAACAGCTAAATAAATAATGAAATAAATAGAAATACAATATGAAGACTTTGACATAAGCATGCATTATGTAAACAAGATATTTGTGAGTAGAAACTTTTTTTAAAGCCTCTGTTTTAACATGAGTTTATCTTTGCTGCAGTAAAGTCTAAATTCATTATTGTGATCAACTATTGTTTCACTTCAGCAATTTCTGATTCACTTCAGTGATTCATTTCAGTGATTTCTGATTCACTTCAGTGATTCATTTCAGTGATTCATTTCAGCGATTTCTGATTCATTTCAGCGATTTCTGATTCACTTCAGTGATTCATTTCAGCGATTTCCGATTCATTTCAGCGATTTCTGATTCACTTCAGTGATTCATTTCAGCGATTTCCGATTCATTTCAGCGATTTCTGATTCACTCCAGTGATTCATTTCAGCGATTTCCGATTCATTTCAGCGATTTCTGATTCACTTCAGTGATTCATTTCAGCGATTTCCGATTCATTTCAGCGATTTCTGATTCACTCCAGTGATTCATTTCAGCGATTTCCGATTCATTTCAGTGATTTCTGATTCACTTCAGTGATTCATTTCAGTGATTTCTGATTCACTTCAGTGATTCATTTCAGTGATTTCTGATTCATTTCAGTGATTCATTTCAGTGATTCATTTCAGTGATTTCTGATTCATTTCGGTGATTCATTTCAGCGATTTCTGATTCATTTCAGTGATTCATTTCAGCGATTTCTGATTCACTTCAGTGATCTTGTGAATTATTACTTCGGGAAAGTTCAGGTGTTTATCCCTTTAGGTAGTGCAACATTTTGTTCATGTGAAAGACACAAGAATCGAGAAGGCACAGCCTCATTATAATTGTACACGATGTAGGGCACCAACTAAGTGAACAGGAAGCCATTTGGGATTCAGCCGAACTAGAAGGTGGCAGATTTTTGGCTCTCAGGTAAGAGATTCAGGTGAGGATTCTGTTTGACCAATGATTAGTCTGCATCGTTTTAAGTTCTGCCCATATGCCATAGTTCCCAGACAAGTAGTGAGTGTGTGTGTGTGTGTGTGTGTGTGTGTGTGTGTGTGTGTGTGTGTGTGTGTGTGTGTGTGAGATAATCAGATCATCGTATTGTTTTGCTCGCCTCTCCTAAACCAGATACACAACTACTCTGGAAACTTTCAGACAGAAGTCTCTTTGAGGGTTGCACAGGCATAGATATTTTTTTTTTGTGTGTGTGTGTGTGTGTGTGTCTTGAAGATAGCGCTTGGCATATCTGCAGGTCAAGAATGCGGGCTTTGAAGACAAGCTTCAGAGAAGTGTTTATATCAGGGCTCGTACCCTTACTGAACACACCTGCACACGCATTCTCACACACACACACACACACACACGCCTGAATATTCTGAAAGAAACCTTAAAAAGTTTTAATATGATTTAATGTTTATATATATATATATATATATATATATATATATATATATATATATATATATATATATATATATATATATATATAAAATTTAAAAATCTAGCCTCTCAGTTGTTTGGTTGATACAAAGTTAACGTATTCAATAGTTATGAGAAACTTACAGCCTCCAGCACTGCTAAATCATCACACACTCACTTCACTGGTTTTAATCACACACGCGCACATATGAAAAACGTGTAAACAGCTCTCGCTTCTTGAGCCGAAATACTGGTACAGAGAGGGACGGAGGGTTCACAGCAAGCTGCTGTCGAATGCATGGTTTTTTCTGCAGCAGTGCATGCTGGGGATTATGCAAATCAGCACAGAGGGAATGACGGATAAAGAAACTGTGTGATAGACAAGATGATGAAAGGACCGTCCTTTAAGTTAATAATCTCGCCGTTTTTTGTTTTTTCCCCCCCAGAGAGTCCCCTGCTTTGCGCTGATCTCCCGTTGGTTGGAACCCACCGAGCAGGGGATTATGGGTACACTGTGGGCCATTTTGGCTCAGGATGGTCCATCCCACCTGCAGTGTTTTAAGAAAGGATATATTCTCTCTCTCTCTCTAGCTCTCCATCACACACACACACACACACACACACACACACACACACACACACACACACACACACAGATTTAGACAACAGATTCACACAGATTCAGAGTCTTTTAACTCAGCAGGTGGCTGCAGCGTGTGTGTGTCTTTAGAGAAATGGTTTTGCTTGAAAATGTTGCAAATGAAGCAGAGAGAGAGAGAGAGAGAGAGAGAGAGAGAGAGAGAGAGAGAGAGAGAGAGAGAGTGAGAGTTTTTACCATCCTTTATTTTACATACATCGCATTATACATGATAAAATCAGACTCAATAAATAAATAAATGTTTAAAGAAAAATAAAATAAGATAATTTAGGCTAAACATAACAATGAACAGTTTGAATATGTCTATGCGATGATTCTATCAGTCTAGTGCTGGTACAAAACAAAGTTCTTCCTCTACTACTGAGCACAGAGCCTCCTCACAACACCACACTGCCTTAAACATCTCCAAATCCCCCATATTCTTGTAAAAGCTAAAATCAATCCGAATTCTTGCTTTAATTAATCTGCAGAGAATTCGTACGGTGTCGCAGTCTGTGATTTGTGCCACTTTGCTTTTTCTGCTCAGGTATATTGCCATTTTGGCCTGACCAAAGATAAAATTAATCAGCTGACACTTGAACCTGTGTTTTCTGACATACTTAAAACCCAGGATAAAAATCTGAAAAGTAAAATCCACATAAAATGACCTTAAGATGCTTTGTAAAAAACCAAACAGTGACTGCAACCTGGAACAGTGTATAAAAGCATGAAAAACATGTCTCTCTCTGTGAACAAAATGGGCATTCCTGAGTGACCTCAGGGTTTAAAATGGAGATAAAAGAATTCACAGAGACAATTCCATGTAAAATCCTCCACTGGAGGTCAGCAACTTTTTTGGTTAATGGTGGTTTGAACAGTGCCCTCTATTCTGGTTTAATATCATCATTAAAACCCAGTACACTTCGCCATGGGGTGTCCACCCTCCCATTCAGTTTCTTTTTGTTTAAAACTTTCACACAGGCTTTATACAGTAGCTTACCCGACACTGTTTCAATGTTCATTTCTGCCTCACCCCTGCACTCCAGGAGGGGACCCTCACACCCATCCAGGTCTGGAGCGATGCCCAGCTGGGGAAAAGGTTCTTCCGCTGTAGGACCAGTCTCACTTGTTTTGTAGTCCATCAGCTGAACACGCTCCTCTGACGTTAGGGTAGACCTCCAGTGATGTAGGATCTTATTCACAACATGCAGGGACGTCAGTCCCATATGCACTGCTAAGTCCTCTGCCCGTGACAGGTCTGTCCCTGTAGTGTTTACCAGCTGCCGGAGTGTCAAGATCCTTGAGGAGACCAGAACCCTAGACAGTGCAGGAGTCGTCACACCAGAGATGTCCAATCGCCCACCGTAAACCAGGGGTTCTTCCACCAGCCAGTGTAATGTTCTGCACCCCTTATTTTGTTTTTTGAAATAGTTCCAAATTTTAAAAAGCCCACGATAAAAATCTGGTAGTCTAGTAATGTCCAGCATTCTTGTGTCCATTAAAAACAAAGTTCTGTCTAACCCCAGTCCTCCTGCCATGCGTAACAGTCCATAGGCTGCTGCTCTCCATACTAAATTCCTAGGTCCAGTGAGGAGTCTCTGGATGAACTGGAGACGGAAGGCTGCAGTTCTGCTGGCCAACTGGACCAGCCCCTGCCCCCCCTCCTCCTTAGGCAGATGAAGGACACTTTGAGGAATCCAGTGTAGGCCATCCCAGAAGTCGTCCACTAGCAGGGCCTGGATGTTTGCTAGCAGATTTGGCGGTGGATCCACACATGCCAGCTTGTGCCACAGGGATGCTGCTGCTAGGTTGTTGATGACCAGCATTCGCCCCCTGTAAGACATCTTTGGGACCAGCCACTTCCACCTGCTCAGTCTGCCCTTTACAAATTCGAACATGCCCTCCCAATTTTTATTTAAAAACTCAGTGCTGCCCAGGTAAATACCCAAGTATTTAAAACCACCTTTTTTCCATCAAAGTCTTTTAAAATATCAATTAAAATATTTACATCCGTCTGTGCTCCTACCATTACAACCAGGTCATCTGCATATGCTGAGAGACAGAGCGAAGCACTGGAGTGAGGTATATTAAAACCAGAGAGTTGGTCTCTCATTTTGCATAATAGAGGTTCAATTGCTAAAGTGTACAGCATGCCCGACAGAGAACAGCCTTGTCTGATACCTCTGTAAACTCTAAAAGGGGCACATAAACCACCATTAACCTTCAGTACACTCTCAATTTCACTGTACAAAGTCCTGATCATGGCTATGAAACCTGGGTTGAACCCAAAGGTTTCTAGCACCTTCCACAAGTATTCATGTTCAACCCGGTCAAAAGCCTTTTCCTGATCTAAAAAAATAAGACCAGTCTTTAAGTCCAATAGTCTGGAGACATCCAAAATGTCACGAATTAGGTATACATTATCAAATATAGACCTGCCAGGCACACAGTACGTCTGGTCGTGGTGAATGATTTGCTCCATTACCTTCGCCAGTCTTGAAGCTGATGCTTTTGAAAGCAGCTTGCAGTCAGTACACAGTAATGAGACCGGGCGCCAGTTCTTCAGGTATGTCAGGTCTCCCTTTTTTGGCAGTAGGGTCAGGACGGCTCTCCTGCAGCTCAACGGGAGCTCACCTCCCTTCACGCTGTCATGCAAAACCTCTAGCACATCCTGCCCTATTACTGCCCAGAAGGCTTTGTAGAACTCTACAGGGAGACCATCTATGCCTGGCGGCCTTCCATTCTCCATGCCCTGGAGAGCCTCACAGAGCTCTCCTAGTGTCAGGTCTCTGTCCATTTCTCTGGCCGCTTGCTCTGAAAGTTTTGGCAGGTTTTTAAGGAAGCTCTCCTCCACCATCTGTGCCCCTGACCCCTCACTGCTGTACAGCTTCGAGTAGAAGCTGACTGTCTGCTTGTGAATTTCAGTGGGCTCTGTTAGGAGATCCCCCGATTCTGTTCGCACAGCATGTATGAATCTTTTCTGTCCATTCTTTTGCTCTAGACCAAAGAAGAACTTGGAAGGAGCATCCATCTCAGTCACCCTTTTAAAGCGTGAGCGGACCAGCGCCCCCTGTACTGTAATGCCCAACAGGTCGTTCATTATGGCTTTTTTACTTTTGAGGGCTTCAGTATGCCCTCGATCTCCTGTGGTCTCCGAACACTGGAGTTCCACTATTTCTATCTCCAGAGCTTTCAGGTGTCTGACAATATCTCTTAAGAGTTAAGAGACGTTAAGAGTGTACTGTTGACAAAATGCTTTAATTTGTGCTTTGGCCACATCCCACCACTGTTGTATAGAACTAAAAAACCCTTCTCTGATTTAAGACCATTCCAGAAATAAATAAAGGATTCTCTAAAATTAGTATCTTCTAAAAGTGCAGTGTTGAAATGCCAGTAGGCACTCCTTAGTTTTACATGTTTTTTAACTGATAATACACTGCACCATGCTGTGATCAGAGATACCTACTGGAACAATAAAACATTTTGTGAAAAACGTCAGTTGATGTTTAAAACCATAAACCGATCCAATCTTGCCAGGGAGAGTGTGTTGTCCATAGAGTGGGCCCATGTGTACTGTCTCTGATTTTTATTTAAAGTTCTCCATATATATCACTTAATTCGTGATCCTCCATCATCTCCCACAGGCGCGTACGGGAGGCCACATGAGGTTCTACGTGGTTCCTGTCTAGGTTGTCAGTTGTGCAGTTAAAATCCCCACCCAAAATTAAAATATCGGCAGTGCTGCTGTTAGCCATTACATTGTTTAACTTTTCTAAAAAACCCATTCTCTCCACTGCACTGGTGGGAGCATACACACAAATAAAAATAAATACCTCATTCTCATAAAAAGCTTTCACTTTTAAAAAGCCTCCCATTTAAAAACTCTTCTACTGTGTAAGAAGTAGGGATAAAATTGCGAGCAAACAGTAAGGCACCCCCACCACTGTATGATGTATTGTGACTTAAAATTGCCACCCGTCCCATTCCTTCACCCAATCAGCAGCGTTACTGACATCACTATGTGTCTCCTGTAACAAGGTTACATCGATATGCTTCTGTTTCACTAGTTCATATAACTTTACTCTCTTTTCGTGTTCTCTTGCTCCATTGATGTTCAGACTCGCAACCTGAATCTCCGCCATTAAAAAATAGTGTAGATAAAACAAGCAGATCATGAAAATCATTGTAGCATAAAACACACCAAGCACTCTACTAGTCATCATTGGAAGTTTCTTTGTTTACTTTAGTGATCAGTTTCCAGATCAGCTTCAGATCTGGGAAATATTTTTGTATTTTTCCACAACATTTTTCTGCCACTTGGTGTTTAAGAATTCTTTTATGTCTTCAGCACTGTGTACAACTGATAGCTGTTCTTCCTGAGATCCAAAATTAAAAGTGGAGTCTGACATATAGTCATCACTGTCTGATTCCTTATCGTTTACTTTAATGTCTTTTTTGGCTTGTTTGCTCCCTTGTCCCTTACCTCGTTTTTTCCTCTTATTCGGTACTTTAAACATGGGCTCGTTCTCCATCTCCATGTCTCCCCCGTCCCCCTGCTCTGCCGTAGTGACTGGTGTTTCCAGGCGACTGCTCTGCACCCCTGTACCTGCCTCTACCAGCGCAGGCAGCTCCAGCACTGTGCCAGAATCCACCGTGTCTTTATCGGCCAAGCAAGGATTCTCCTGGACCGGTTCAGCCAAGCAGGGCTTCTCTGGGGTTGTTGCAGCTGTAGTGGGCTCCTGGGCTGCAGGCTGGGCTTGGGGTTCACTCTCATTAGTCTGTGGTGCAGCAGCAACTCCGGGGTTTTCAGCAGCAAGCTGAGCTGCAGCCGCAGGGGGAACGGCTCCAGCAGGCTCGGCTGCGTCCTGCCCCGGCCGCTCAGAAACACCGGGGTCACTCTGTCTCTCAGGACAGGCCCGGACAAGATGACCTGTTTTACCACATTTAAAACATTTTATGTCTGTATCCGAAGATACAAAGATACTGTAGTCAAAGCCTTCCACACTGAATTTAAACACTAGGTTTAGTTCTTCTACGCCATCTTTGAGAATCATAAAAACCATTCTCCTAAAAGAAACCAGGTGTTTGACCAGTGGGGACTTACAGCCAAGGGGGATTTTCTTTATGGCGGAGACCAGACGCCCGTATCTAGACAATTCTTTGGAGATTACCTCATCAGAGATAAAAGGAGGGACATTAGACATCACAATCTTTTTTGATGGGGAACTAAGGGGAGAAACCATTGTAAGTTCGTTATTAATTACAATATTGTGCTGAACTAGCTTATTTACCCTATTGACGTCATTTAAAAACACTACAATTGCGTTGTTCATGCGGGAGGCAGAGACGATGTTCTCATGCCCCACCACATCGCCAAACGATAAAACACACTCCTCTACACTCGCCCCACACACCCCCCTCACACCCCCCGCACACCGTGCCGGCGAGTCAAACTCTCACACAGCCACGCACTCGGAGCCGCCATGCTCCTCCAACGCGCTGCTCACACACACACACACACAGTTACTCGCTTACACACTCACTCACACCACAAAAGTAATTAATCTGAGATGTTAAACGGAAAAAAGTTGCATTAAATGCCGAAAAATTGGCAAAACACCAACCGCTCTCACACGCTCAACACGCTACACTCACTCTACCACCGCGCATGCGCAGAGAGAGAGAGAGAGACAGACAGACAGACAGAGAGAGAGAGAGAGAGACAGAGAGACAGACAGAGAGAGAGACACAGACAGAGAGACACAGACAGAGAGAGAGAGAGAGAGAGAGAGAGAGAGAGAGAGAGAGACAGAGAGAGAGAAACTGCTTGTGGAGTAACACAAATCAGAACTTTTCAAAAGGTGTGAACACAAAACAAAACACAAAAAAATCTTTTAAGATCAGATCTGAGCTGCTTTTGATGCCAACTGTTCGTGATCGCGTCAAACAGATTAGCGACCTTAGCTCCACACACACACACACACACACACACACACACACACACACACAAAGTGTGTAATAAAAGGGTCAACAAACGTTACATAATTGTTTCAATTATCTTCCACAAAGCCAAGAACCATTTGAGTAAATTAGCGTATTCCCAAAAGACTTACTGCTCTGAACACGTGTGTGTGTGTGTGTGTGTGTGTGTGTGTGTGTGTGTGTGTGTGTGTGTGTGTGTGTACTTACTGCAGCCGTCCTCGTCGCTGTGGTCTCCACAGTCGTTGTCTCCGTCGCACTGCCACTGTGCCGGGATGCAGGTGCACTCGCCAAACACGCTCACCGCACACGTAAAGTGATTCTTCCCGCATGAACACTCCGTGTTGCCACACACACCTGCAAACACAAACACACACACACACACACACACACACACACACACACACACACACACACACAGTCAGTTCTAAGCACACATCTGTGTTTAAAAACTATAAAACTAATATAAGAACTGGCAGAGAAGTGAGTCAAAATAACTTCCGCTTCTGTCTTTCAGGCTTTACCCTGACTGTTCATTTTGTGCTCTTGGCTGTCTGCACACTTGCCCCTTTATGGAGTTTGGTGGGCGTCGCTACATGCAAATGAGCTGTGTCAGGAACATGCGTTGCAGTTTACTGGTGAATAACGTACGCACACAAGTACGAAGAAAATCAGTGTTTCCCAATCAAGCTGTGTGTAAATGTCTGTGGAACTTCCACAGGGGTGTGTGTGTGTGTGTGTGCGCGCTCTGCTTGCTTTAGCATAGACCTCCTGGCCACCAGTGAATGCAGCCATCACATCAAACTGTAGTTTGATTTTTGATGTTTTCGGCTACCACCAGCTAGAAAAAGGCCATGCCCACAAGCAAAAAAAACAAAAAACAAAACAAATAAAGCAGCTGGAAGTCATCCGTTCCCTCATTTTCTCGATGAGAGCCGGCAAGAGGCAGAACGACCGAATTGTGAGCCATCAGCTCCATTTTTGGGTCCTGTTTGCTGATTCGCTCCTAATCAGCGTCATCGATTTGAAACCATGGCAACAAGAATAACGACTGGAGTGAGGACAAGGAAACGGTCTAGAGCAGGGAATTGGCATTTGAACACGTCCGAAATGGCTGTACGTCTCCGACAGAGCGAACGTTATGGCGGTTTGAGTCGAGTCTGTCGCTTTCTTGGGCGGAGACTAGGAGGTGCGCGTGATCGGATCGCGCAAGACGCTGGAAGATGCCAAATCCCTGAATGTCGCTACTGCATCGGCCAAACAGAATGCTCGCTGCAACATGGACACAGCTGTAACGGTGAGGAGATTAAACGCAAAACCTTGGCAGGAAGAAGTGAGGCTTTGGGGGAGTATATTCTTTCTCTTAGTTTCTCACACACACACACACACACACACACACACACACACACTCTTTATGAGGGCCAGGCCGGTCCTCTGCCGCAGTGTGTTTATGCTGCTACGTTGCTTCAGTAGTGACTGAATAAACATTTAAATGCCCATTTACTAGTGTGTTTGTGTGTGTGTGTGTGTGTGTGTGTGTGTGTTTACAGCTATCTATATCACAGCAGGGTGAATACGCCAGCAGACACCTGCAGCCTCCTTTAAACACCACAGAGACACACATTTTACACACCATAAAAAAACTTCACACACAATATAGCTCACCTCAGTGTGTGTGTGTGTGTTTGTTCTTTCTGACCATTTGTACAGACCCCCCCTCCCCCTTCACAAATCACACAATCACACACACAGAGCTATCTGTCCCGGAATCTCATGCTGTTCCTTACTCACTGTGAAGAATGAACACACACACACACACACACACACACACACACACACACACACACACACACACACAAACAAGACCACACATGTTGGTCTGTACAATGACGGGAAAAGAAGCTCCTGGACATGGCAGAGGACATTGTGTGTGTCTGTGTGTGTGTGTGTGTGTCTGTGTGTGTGTGTGTGTGTGTCTGTCATCCTTAACAACCTTAACAACCCCCTGTCTGTCTGTAACATGAACCGTCTTTCTCTATCTTTCCTTCCATCACTGTCACTCCTCCCTCACATCCATCATTCCTGCTGCCCTTCATCTTCATGTCTTTCACTCCATCGTATTCTCTCTCTCTCTCTCTCCTTCCCTGTGTGAGACAACAAAAACAGCTTAGCGTCTCAGTTTTTCTTTCTTTCCTTGTTTATTACTTTTCCTTGCCGTTTTATTAGTTTGTGTCGCTCTCTTTCTCCGTTCTGCTTCTTCTCCTCCTCCTCCTCCACATGACGTTTGATTAACTTTCCTGACATGCCAGACGTCATTGTTTATATCAGGCATCGTATTCTCACTTTCTCACGTGTGAAATCATTCCAAAAAACTAAATTTTGTTAAAAATCTTACACCGTCTTCCTGCTCGGACCTTTTTATTCTTTCTTTTCGTGTCTTTCCTTCCTTCCATCAGATAACAGGAAGCTGCCTCGGTGTGCGTGTGTACGGACAGACGCTCTGGATATTTAACGGTCTACACATGAGAGAGTAATACATCCAGTGACCAATACACACACACACACACACACACGGTATGAATATACTTGTTGTCAACCACCATAACCGGGAGCGACGGTAACCACAGCGACTGAGGGGGCCTTCCAACCTGAGGGCTTCCAGATGTGCTGCTTCTGGAAGCTGAGAGAGAGAAGGGGGAACAGAAAATAGAACACATTCTCTCTCTCACACACACACACACACACACACACACACACACACACACACACACACACACACACACACACACACACACACACACACACTCCCCAAGGATCTGCTGTCAACTGATAATGTGCCAATAATCAGTTACACAACAAGACACATTTATCAGGTAAAGTTCGTCCCATTTAGACAACAAAATTACGATCGTGTGCTTAGTTTGAGATGGGGCGTTGTCTATAATATGATTGACATGAGGCTCATCCACATACAAACATACATTCCGGTAACAGTCTGTGCTTCGAAAAAACTTAAACAAAAAAAACAACAAGAAAATCGGAGTTAAAAAAAATGTGGGCGGGGTTATGTTTGCGAATTAGTGAATTCAAGATTTTCCATTATTTGTTTGTTTACTCGGACCGCCCAGCTTTTCTGCTGTTCAATCATTCAATATGCAGTCTCCGTGCCTGACTGACTGACTGACTGACTCACACACACACACACACACACACACGAACACACACACACAGGCCCTCCAGAGAGTCACCGGGGAGGTCTGGCCCTAATTAATGGTCCGCCTTTTGCTGTCCTCACCAGGATGTGACCACTGGCACAGAGGTGTGTGTGTGTGTGTGTGTGTGTGTGTGTGTGTGTGTTATAGGAGTGTGCAAAATGAAAGGAATACCCAGCGGTTGCCACCAATAAAAGGTTGTCTTCATTTAATGCACTCTCTCACACACACACACACACACACACTCTCCATTTATTATTTATAACTCTCAGCACCCACATTACGGTTTTAATACTGTGGTTTAAATTTTTGTGATTTTTTTTCTTTTAACGAGCCGCATTAGACCACCCTTACACAGATACTTGCACTCCTGCGCCAGTTTCTCTCCACCTCGTCACCTTAACACAAGAACGCTGTTTTCGGATTCTGTCATGATGCCCAGACACATTTTATTATCCTGTACTGTCCTGTTGTTTATTAGTAAATGTGTATCCCAGCTCCCCAATGTAACAAAAACGCTGTAACACTGAAAGATAAAGATCAAGGTGAACATACTTCTGCGGTTCACATCCCAAAATGCGTTCTCGTGTCTTGGTTGCGCTTGAGGTCAAGTCATTATTACTTATTACTCATTACTGAACGACTATCTGAATACAAAATGAGCTGCCCTATAACATCCTCATGGACCAGGGCTTCCTAAACCTTTTAACCAAATGACCCCAAATGGACATTATTAATTGTCTCTGATGCCAGGCATTTTGATTTCTCATCATTAGTTACCTTCAAACTTATAAATCCATCCATCCATTTTCCGTACCGCTTATCCTACACAGGGTCGTGTGGGGGAGCCCGGAGCCTATCCCAGGGAACTCGGGGCACGAGTCGGGGGACACCCTGGACGGGGTGCCAACCCATCGCAGGGCACAATCACACACTGATTCGGACAATTTAGAAATGCCAATCAGCCTACAACGCAGGTCTTTGGACTGGAGGAGGAAATCGGGGCACCCAGAGGAAACCCCCGAAGCACGGGGAGAACATGCAAACTCCACGCACACAGAGTGGAGGCGGGAATCGTACCCCCAACCCTGGAGGTGCGAGGCAAACGTGCTAACTTGTAAATCCATATTCAGTAAATTTCTGTGTTAGCCTTGACTTTTGTCATTCCACTGAGTCAGAGGCACTTGATGATGTTAACGGGCTTGACTGATGTCCAGAACACCTGGTTAGCATCAGGATTTGTTCTTTTTGTTTTTTCCCAGTGGTCAGACACTTAAGCAGCATTGGACAGAGCATTATCGACCTCTCCGTGAGAGACATAAGGAATCAAAGCGCTCATCTGCAGTCTGGGAACTTTGGAAACCCCATAGAAAGAATGTCCTGTCTTGAAAACAACCATTACGTCATAAACTACCTTCAATTATCGACACTTTGGCACAGTCCATGAGAAGGACTTCTGGGCAAAATGTCCTGTGTAACTACTTATAACAGTATATTAGTGAGCTGTTGGGCCACCACCATCCAGATTCTGCATGTCTATGGAACTGTCCTGGTGGGATGAGCATCATTTGTCTAAAAGATCTTATCTTAACTGATGTTTTGATGGCGGTGGTGGAGAGCGATATACAACACACATCAGTCCAACATCTCCCATAGGTGTTCAGCTGGATCAAGAAGGCGGTTTAGGCCATAGCATCCATCCATTTTCCACACTGCATCTCTTACACAGGGTTGTGGGGAGCCTGGAGCCTATCCCAGGGAACTCGGGGCACGAGGCGTGGGACACCCTGGACAGGTCTGTCTGTAGGATTTTGCAGCACTGAACTCTGAAATGTGTATTTGTCTTTGTAAATTACAGGTGTGTGCACCGTGACCCTGCTAGAACGTCCGTCTCTGCGTACTCACCGTTCCCCCAATCATGTCCCCAGTCACTTGAAGAATGGCAGCTGTTCTGTTTTTCCTTACATACAACGCTTTCAACCACAATTCCCAGCACTATTGACTTATTCCTGCCCAGGAACGCACGTGTCACTTTACTCGCAGTACCAACTGAAACACTAGCCCAAAGCTTCTGGCCAAATGATGCACCAAAAGAATGGAAAGCTGGATACATTTTTGCCATCATTGTGAAAGTGGACATCAAACACACAGACTCAACCCGTATTTCTTCTTAGACGGAAATAAAACCTAATAAACAGAGACATAAAAGCTTCCTTACAGAAAGAGGAAAGTATTTGAGCCAGAGATCACAAGGATAGAAATCATCCAAGTTTTTTTTTTGGAAAGATAGAAAAGACGAAAAGGGAGGTTTAACATCATTTTAATCATTCCATGAACCTTACTGGATGCACACTGACAAACGAGACCAAACACTTGTGTAACCCGCTGCACTAACATTAGCTACGGGACTCGCGTGCTTCTGGTTATGGCAACATTGCCAGTTCCTAAATTTACTTCTGATTACGTAAACGCGGACTTTCAACAGGCCATAAAACAGTCGCTGAAGACGCTTACGATCGGACTCGGAGTCTGATATAAGCTAATATTCCATTCTTCAGGCATTACAGTATGGTAGAAATATGTTTAATAGATTTATTTAGACTGTCGTTATGTGAATGCTGAGCGTGGGTATGACAAACCCAAATGACGGACCTACTTTTGGAACGTTTTTGTCTTTCGTTTTTGTATAGTGCATTTAACAATAAACACTGTCAGCAAAGAGGCTTTTACAGAGTCGAGAACTAGATCATTAATGAGAGATTAATAATCAGAAAGGGGAAAAAAACCTAGACGCCCTGGAGGGCGTCCTGGAGGAACTAGACGCCCATCTTCTTCTGGGCAACATTACAGTGAGATTTTGAGGATGTAAATGAGTAAGTCTTGGGCGCATTTTATGCTGAACTTGTATTTTATGTGCCTCGAAGGATGGGCAGAAACGATAGGTTCAAAGGTTTCTGCTCGTCTCCAGTGCACTCCATTAGGGCTAAAGTGGATAAATCACTTTAACGGCGACTTTGTTGGATTTCTTCAGTCTCTCCGTCTGTCTCCTCCTGAGCTGTTTGTATTTGATTTGTAGTGGGTATTACTTTCCAAATGGAACCAGGCACCCAACTTTGTTCCTGCAGTGTGTGTATGAGAGAGAGAGAGAGAGAATATATACGCGTGAGATCAATACACTCTCTTCACTTCTTGGTGGGAGGGGTCATTTTACAGGGGCGCATGGTTTTTTGTGAGCCCCAGACAAAAAGACTCCAATAGCAGACCCAATTTTCCTCAGTGGACTGCAGCCAGATGCTTGGGTTTCACTGGCATTCCACACACACACACAAAATCGATTCCATTCTGATAGTTCAGAAGTCTGAAAAGGAATGACGAGTTGACATCATCAAAACGCACGTGTGTCAAACAACACTGAAAAACCTCATTGTCGCCAAGCGGCACAAAAACGTAACCACAAGCAATCGGGGTTTTCTGTTGTTGTTGTTTTTGGACACAGCTGTGCTCCGGTGTTCAGCCTGTATTTAACCTCGGGGCTGATCTTTCCACCCGAATTCCCACCATGCACATCCGTTCTCGGACGACAAGAAAGGCTTGGCCTGGCGAAGGAGTGAAGAGTCACTCGTTTCCGTCTTCGATCTCACAAAGGCATGCTTGTTCTCACATCTCGGCTAAAAAAAAAAAAACAGCAAAGAAACTGTCGGGATTCTTCCCAGTATACGTAGTGTTATAGCAAGCTTTCCATATTAAAATGGTTCAAAAGGAACCTGTGGTTTTAGGGTTCAGTAAACAATGCCTCCCCATTATGAAAAGCTTCTAAAGGAGGTAACAAGGTACAATAGAAATAAGAAGGAGGTAGGAGTCAGTGGACAAACTCAAAATTGAGTTCTGGGGCTGTTTCTTTGGAGATATGTGGCTGCTTCCTTCCTGAAAAGGAAGGGGGGAAAAACCAGCAACTCTTCATTCCCTTCTTCATTGGCACCAAAGCCGAAGTTGCGACTTATTTACCAGGCCTTTAATGGGAGAAGCCCAGCGGGAATCCCTCGATCGCCGTGTGAAAGTGAGAGATGAACAATAGTGCCTGCCATGTGCCTACCCCTAAACAATTCACCCCTCACTTACTCTCTTGCTCTCGCTCTTTCCATTTACTGACCCCCAGTTGGTCGATCTCCTTCCATCGGCACTTCCACATCCACCTAAAGCAACACAAATAAACTGAGCAAAATAAAGGAAATTGGCGGGCAGGGTTATGAAACAGAACACACATTTGTGGAGGTTCTCAGGACCTGAGGTGACCCCCCCCCCCCCCCCTCCACTGCACAAATCTTCGCAAAAAGTATAGGAGTCTTTCTGTGCTCTACAATTGCTCTACAAACCCAACACTATCCAAACCTCCCTACGCGAATGCATGCTGGGTCGTCATTGCCCGAGGTTGTGGTAAGGCCCGGATAATTACAGAGCAAAAAAGCAAAGTCTCAACCATTTATAGCTGACCATCCAAACAGTCATTTTCCATTCCATTGGGCGAGCTGAAGAGTGATAAACCCAGTAATAGAGATTTGGAAATTTCTTGTAAAGTGCTCAGAAAATTCCTCTTTGCCTCAGTACACAACGCCTTATCATCACCAATCAGCTCTTAGGGCTGGAGTCGTACAGAGCCTGAGACAGCTTAGGATAACTGTACTAATGAAGTCAATATTGGCTGTTAGCCCTTAACAGACCAAGCCAATGTATTTGGCAGCAGATCTACAGAGTCACAACAATTTTGGACGTCTGTCCAACGAAATAAGCATAAGTTACATATCACAAGCATTACACATTAAGCACTTGACTTGATGCAAGTGGACACTACACTTCAGAATCGCAGTACACATGACTTTCATCTCTGTTTCGTGCACACTACCCAACCTATCACAGATACGGCTTACACACTATGGAGCCTTTTATCCGCACAGTCGGATCCCCAAATCCGTACGTCCTTATGAAAATAAACTTGAGAGCTATGGGTCTGCCAAAAGCAACTGGCTGTGGTGGTTGTTTCGTCTTGATATTACAAGGTAATAAACTAAGAGGATGGCATACACATGCGGGGGGGGGGGGGGGGAGATAGGATGGTCTGGGTTTGAAAATGCTAATCAATCCGGTGTTTTCACCAACTACACTCATGCCAAAACCCCAAAGATGACGTAAATGTGATTGGAGAGAACAGACTACAATATCCAAAGTGCAAAAGCAGCGCAAACACAACAGCGTAATGGACAGATTTGATGGATGTTCATTCGGTCGTCATGGTGACGCAAGGTATTTCTTTCGTTAATTAAATCGAGAGAACCTTCCCCGAATCCTTTCTGTCTACAGATATAATGCTCAAACATCATTTATTCCAAAAACCTCCATCGCTCTTTCTTTGTTATTGATGGATCAACTCTTCCAACTCAGCCAAGCGTAAAAACTTTGTGACAAACAACAGAACTGATGTTCGTTGTGATGGCCACTTCCTGCTGAGCGTTTATTGTGCATCTCTACACTCAGAGAGGAGAGGGGGAAAAAAAAAAAGAGAGAGAAAGTGTTTAAGGGAAATCCCTCACTAGAGTTCCCACAGTATTTCACCTGCCAGGAAGTTACAAATCACGAAAGGGAAAAATGTTTTCGAGCTCAACTATGGCTACAGACGTCACCTCCTGCTAGGGCAGACTCAACAGCTATTGTCTTCCTTCAGAAGATGCATTGTATCTTCCCTGTGCCTCGTCCCTACTTGAATTCTTTCAGCCCGAATAAAACACTGGACAAATGTTCTTAAAAGGTGCTGGCACCAGGGGAAGTTACAGCTGAATAAAAATCTAGGGATGGTATACTCTCTCGCTCTCCACTGTCAATCAGAAGGACACTAGCCAATCACGGGCATCCGTGAGCTCGTGTATGTGGAAGAGAGCAGGGTGACACTGGACACTCCGTCCAAAAAAGTCTCGCAGCAAGCTTCACCACACGTTTTTAGTCCATTTATGTGGAGCGTCCGAGTTTATTACGAGCGCATTAACATAAACCTGCTGTTACAGGAAATTAATTAACGCTTTCTGACCAATCAGAATTGAGCACTCAACAGCGTTGTGGCATGAATTACGATAAACCAGACCGGCCCTGTGTCACTTCTGACATTTTTTTTTTTTTTTTTTAGACAAAGTGTGTATGTACACATGAAGGACTCAGGCTTTTGGAAAGGAAACACATTTTATTGAACTGAATCCATTCCAAGTTCAGACCTGGAGACAGCAGAACGTGAAGATTAAATGAAGGCTGAATGCATCGTGCCTTGCATGATGGGACCACCTCTGCAAATATCACAGTGGCGCACAAGAGTTACACAGGAATGGGTGTGATCAGTTTTAGTGGCTTGCCCACAATGCGCCCACACCAGAGCAACCGCAATTGCCCCTATTTTACGCAAAATGTAAAGTGTTTCTCGAAGATTAGGACTCGCGTTAACGAGAACCAGAGCAAAGGAATTTGGTGCAAATGTTTCACCAAATAAAGGGCTTGCTTAGCACTCCAGAGCTGCGGCGGAGCATTCCCAAATCTTTCCGAATCTTCCATGACTTCTACAAAGTTTCTAAAAAGCTACCGAGCTCCAGGCCTTCTCGGAATCGTTCGCTCCTGAATGTTTTCTCAAAATCAGCTCTTTCTCCAAACACTCCGGAGACCTTCCACAGAGCCTTACAAACAAAATTAGCACCTCTAGGTTCTCCTAAAAGTTCGACACGACCCTTTAACTTGTCCTCATTTTCTACAACCACACCAATCCTTCTGTAAACCATCGACGACTTCTACAAGCCATCCGCAAAGCAACTAAAACTTCTACAAAGTCAGAGAGCATTGCAGAAATTCATTTACTTATGAGTCTGGCAGCAATCAGAGATGTGTCTTGGGTTTGTCCATGATGGTGAAACACCGCAATTACAAAGCCCGATTTTTCTTTTAAAGAAGCTTGTAACAAACTTGAGAGAGGAAAGCGAGAAGGATTTGCACCTGAAAATGTCACGGCCAACAGAGAGTGAAATTAGAAGTGCTCCAGACTCATTCTCCACAAAGATTAAACACAATTTCCATTCCCTTCAACTCGCGTTTCAAGGCGTGTTTCGGAAAAGCGCCTGGTGACATAGAGTACTTTTATTTTAACAAAGTTGTGGCTCGGGTGGCAAGTGAGGAAATAACAAAAAACAAAATGGAGGACAGCTCCAATATCATTTTTGTTATTGAGCAAAGGAGCTTACGGCGCGCCACGATATGTTCGTTCTGAGATATTTCAATGGCAACATTTATAACTCAAGATATATATGTTTTTTCCCCCCATTTGTGGATGTTCAATCAGTCAGGGTCTAAGAATAAAGGTATCTTGGACAGATATCAGCCGTCGAGAAAGAGAACTCCATTTAACAAAAATGGACAAGTATGAGGATAAACTCAACAGTGTCTGTTTGTAAAACTCATCCTTCACTCCACCTGGTGCAAAACCAACACGTCTGATTGATTAAGCATAAGAAATAATGTTTGAAAGTGAGGCTCTGCAGAACTGACACACACAAAAAAAACCCACATAGAACAGCGTTAGTGGAGCCGTACAAGCTGATTTTAGAGCAATCCTAAAAAGAGTCTCATTCGAACAGGTCTCTGTTTGCCAAAACACGAGCCTCGTCCTCCCACAGGCCATCGCACTGAGAGCTCTCTTCAAACGAATTTCACAAAAAAAAACAAAAAAAAAAACACACCGAGCGATGAAGGGATAGAGCGAGGGAGAGAGGGAGAGAAGGAGGAAGGAGGTTCTGCTGTATGCCAATGGCACTATTGTACTGTACGTGTGTATATGCTGCGTTTCCTACGTAAGTGTTTGGATGTGATTAATTAGGCTGTTATTAGCACACTACAGCTAGAATAGCTTGCCCCCTCCATTCTCTCCCTATGGCCTTCTCCTCTTACAGCCTCAAAGGCCCAATTTGCTTGTTCCAGCAGGGATTAGAGGGTGGAGTTTAAAGAGGGGGGGGATGAAATCCATCTAACAGCAAGAGGGCCCCTTTGCTCAAGGGTCTTTAATTACCATCGTATCCTACTCACCCCCCATACCCAACACCCCCCCACTATTCTGTTCTCCTGATGATGAACTTGAGACGGAGTTGGCTCATGTCAGCTTTTGTACACACTACTAGCAGGAGTTACGTTTCCATTCCATCCAGTATGAACTGTGTGCCAATTTTTTTTGCCAAAGCAGAACAAAGAAAATGTAAATCCTTGAAACAAAACAGCAATATTTCAGAAAACGTCGATAGTGCCTTGCACACTGTACCTACAAGCATGGATCGTTTAACCTTTTCACGATTGGTTTATAAAATGGCAAAATGGATTTTTTCCCCCCTTCTTAATCCACAATGCCTCTTTTGTGGTTCCAACAACCAATTGACTAGATTTGGATAGTAATCATCTGTTCTCAAACTTTCACTGAACCTTGAAAGAGGTTTAACTAATGCAAATCTTTAAATGTAAATCTATCGATTTAATGATCACTTAGAAGAACTGCTGAAGAACCCCACATTAGAAGAGGAGGAGGAAAGCCAGAAAGATTACAAAGCCTTTTCTCGTTGTTGTACTAACCTCTCTCTAACCGGGTTTTAGTGCTATTAGTGCTAGCATGAGGAAGTTTTTGATGGGAGTACTTCTCCAAGTCGCTGATGCTAAATGCTGTCATTTCAAACTAACCTGAAATCCTGTACAGATTAATGGACTGATTGCACTCAATTTTGGCCTGGAGAGCACACTTTATTCTCCTTTTCTGCCCTGAAGCCAGTCGGATTCCTGGGGTCCCTATTTGTGCGCCGCTCCATTGATTTTGTCAGTCTTGATGAGTGAGCCCACGGCCTTTCCCACAAGCCCCCACTGAGGAGGCCTTCTCCCACAATGCCTGGCAGGGGTGCTGGGGGCCCAACAAAAGAAGCGCAGCTAGAAAGTAGTGCAGTGAAATGTGCTGAAAAAGTAATGGAACTTTCTCCTTATATAAAAGGGACGAAGGGAAGCACAGAACAGAAAGAGATGTACTGATTGGATGGTGGAGGTAGAAAATGCCAGCATCTCATGCCAGAACATTGACACGGTCAGAGATGGATCGACTGAATGAGTCGACTCTGAACAAAATGTAGATGGTATCTCAAACGTGAGCAAGGCTAAGTTTAGTAATGTTCCGCTCTCATAACTCAAATGTTGTGTCTTCAAATCCTCTGCAAGACCGATGCTTGGATTGGAAACATCGTTGTTGATTAAATAAAAGCATTTCAAGTGAAACAAAGGAATTTTAATCCATAGTGATCAACTATGACTCTTTTTTTTTTAACTTGTAACATTCCACCATTTTCCACGCCACTGCAGGCCTTGTCCTGAATCAAAGCCTTGGGAAAACCCCTTTGTTTGAAGGCACAGGAATGTGAACAGGTGGAGCGTTGGCTCCGGTTTACAGGCTTGTGTGTAATCGTGAGGATTTACCCCATGGGCCTGACTCTTTCTAAGATCTGTCACCCGACACCTCGCAAAGGTCTGACAAGGGCAACAGATAAGGTTTCATTACTGTCAAATCCTAGTGTTTACTGCCTCCTCTCAAAAATGATACTACACTGTCTGGTGGGGCTACTGTAAGGATTAAAATACTTACAGAAAAAAATTCCACATACATACATACACATATATATACACACACACACACACACACACACACATTATTTATATATATATATATATATATATATATATATATATATATATATATATATATATATATATATATATATATATATATATATATACACACACATACACACACACACATATACATATATACATATACATATACATATATATATACACATACATACATATATATATATATAATGTGTGTATGTATATGTATGTATGTGTGTATGTGTATATATATATATATATATATATATATATATATATATATATATATATATATATATACACACACATACATACACACACACACACACACACACACATACCCATTCATGGAGCCAATCATGTGGCAATAGCGCAAAGCATAAAATCATGCAGATACAGGTCCCATCAATCAGACTGGGGGAAAAACCGTGATCTCAGAGATGTGGTATGGTTGATTGAGCCAGACAAGTTGGTTTGAGTATTTCAGAAACCGCTGGTCTTGTGGTATTTTCACACAGAGTTTACACAGGGGTGGGGGGTGGGTGTGGGGGTTGGGGCATCCAGTAAGCAGAGACATCTTGGTGATGAGAAAAGTCAGAGACAATGACCAGAATAGTTCAAGCTGACGGGAACTCTTTATAACCGTGGTGAGCAGAAATGCATCTCGGAACGCACAACCTTGAGGATGGGCTACAACAGCAGAAGACAACATTGGATTCCACACCTGTCAGTCATGAATGAGAATCTGAGGCTACAGTGGGCAGATGAAGATTGGAAAAAACGTCGCCTGGTCTTCTCCATCTTCATCTGTCCAGTCTGGGTGGACCTGTGTCCACTGTAGCCTCAGATTACACAGAAGTGGAACCTGATGTGGTCTTCTGCTCCTGACAAACTGAAGGTCTAATCAACGCAAAGAACATGCCTGTCAGAGATAACAGGTGACTGTTGGCACTAACTGTAAAATGACAGAGAATCAAATCTCCTTCCACTAATCCCCATAAGATAACCTCCACGGTGCCTCCCTCCAATCAAGGAGACAGTTTTACAGAGAGGATCATCTTCCCCACAAAGCTGAATAACACCCACATCGTCACCTTTCATGCATGCAGGTAGTGTTAAGGACATTTGGCCTAGAAGTTGTAGCTTGTGGATTGTTCAGGCAGAGCTTGAATCTTGAACTGAGACACACTATAAATCCTTAAATGCTTTTCCAACAATATGTCTAGACCGCAGAGAAGTAGTGGGGACAGGTTTTACTGTGAACATGCAAGTTATTTTGAGCATGCTTCTGACGACTTCAAGGTAAGCCGGGTTTGTGCGTCCTTCTGAACAGGCTTCCAAAGCCTCCAGAGTGTCGCAAAGGCACTTTGGAGAGGTAGGTGTGAGGCAGTTCAGAAGTCACCTCTGGGGGGGCGTTCCATCCCTGTGTAGCGGATACAGCGTCTAGTCAACAAGGAACATTGTATTTCCCATCGCGAGCTGGTGGGTGGTTCCATTATAAAATCAAGTGGCTTGAAAAGGTTTGAACTATTTTTGTAGACCGAGTAGCAGAGATAGCTGAGTGGCAATGCTATACAGCACTTACAATGAAGCATAAACACGCTTCTTATTCCTGGTTTCAGTGCCCACATGGTGGTGAACCAAAGTCTAGTTTCGTCACCGCCATTTTGCTTCATCTGATACCAACCGTAATATCACAATCTTGATCCAAAAACAACCCACTGGCCAAAAATGAATAGAAACAAAGACACACACCCACTGAACAAGTTACAGTTTTTCCTCTTTTGGCTGCTCCCGTTCGGGGTCACCCTGTCCATATATTTTGAATCTGGCACAAGTTTTATGCCGGATGCCCTTCCTGACGCAACCCTCCCCATTTCCGGGCTTGGGACCGGCACTGGCTCGTGCAACCCTCCAGTGACTGGGGTTGGTTCCCTGACCAGGAATCGTAAGTCAGTGAGGACCTCAAATTCAGATTGTTGGAGCTAAATTCTGATTTCATCCTTCTATAAACCCAAAGCTCTTCATATCTTAAATAAGCAAAATAACTGAAACTTGGCCTTGTTTAACATTTTCTGAAATCACGTGCTGACCAATCAAAACTTGGGAGTAAGACACTGTCGCTTTCTATCTGAAAAACATTCACAAAAATGTTATTTAGACCAGTGGCTGGGTTCACCATACTGTATGACCCCAAACCGCAGCATTATAAAGTTAAAAATAGAAGAAATGCTGCCTGGCAGATAGTATCGGTCACTCAGTCACTCAGTGCTGTTGCTGTGCAGGACATACACTGACTAAACTGCAGATAAAAAATATAAAAACATTAAAACAACAAACTTAACATGGGCTCTTTGTCGCCTAGCCTAACTAAGCAACTTGCCAACATAAATAAATCCAATATGAATTTGAAATCCACACTGAAACGTTTGTTTGTATACCTCAAACAGTGAGTGTGTGTGCGCAGTCGTGAAAAGCAGTTAGACTTATCCCTATAAAAAAAAAAAACTCAATTAAACGTTTTCATAATTACAGAGGCTTTCAAACGTAAACCCGCCTGAATGGCCAAGTATTTGTAAAGGTCAGGATTGTTGGCCAAATGCTTAGCCAAGGTGCTTGTGTTGCCTGTTTGGCAGTGGAGGGATTTATAACAGTTTTTGCATGCTGGTTTTTCAGGAGTGAAATAACAAATATACAGCTAAAGTAAAGTACTACACATTCAAAACTTTGTGGACACCTGACCATCACACCCATATGTGGTTCTTCCCCAAACTGTTGCCAAGCACAAAATTGTATAGAAAGTCTTTGTATGCTGTAACATTTCAGTTTCCCTTCACTGGAACCAAGAGGTCCAGACCTGTTCCGGCATGGCAATGTCCCTGTGCACAAAATGAGCTCCATGAAGGTTGGAGTGGAAAAACTCGAGTATACTTGCACAGAGCCACTCAACCCCACTGAAGACCTTTGGGGTGAACTGGAACACCAAATGCACCCCAGGCCTCCTCACCCAACATCAGTGCCTGATCTCACTAATGCTCTTGTAGCTAAATGAACACAAATCCCCACAGCCACGCTCCAAAATCTAGTGGAAAGCCTTCCAAGAAGAGTGAAGGTTATTATAACAGCAAAATGGGGCTAAATCTAGAATGGGATGTTCAGCAAGCACAAATGGGTGTGATGGTTAAGTGTTTGCAAACTTTCGAATCTTTTACCAAGCATGAGATGCCTAGTGCAGCTCTAGCTGACCTAAAGCCTGTCCTCATAAAGCATTAAAAGCACATGATTTTCAATGGATCATCAATGGATTTAGCTGCTACAGTTAATAAGGGATTGGCTAACTGTGTTTTTGTCTTTTAATATCCACTCGCCAAAGACTCCAAGGCCAGTGAACCTTCCACCCGTTTAGTAGTCCTTTGGGTCACTACAAAGCCCGCCTTCAATCTGCTGCCTTTGAGAAAAGTGTAAAACAACTTCTGGTGTCAGGTTGGGGCAATGATCGATAGTCCTGCCAAGCCCCATTACTCCCCTGAGGAGAATTTCGTCTGTCTCTGTACACAAGAGTAAAGGGAATAAAACTCTGATCTTATTTACAGCGAAACAAAAGAGGGAGCGCCCCTGGAGTCCCCCAGGGACGCAGTGTTCCAACAGTGGTCCGGTGCACGGAGGTCCCTAAAGAACGGTCCCCTACGGGCTGTTCGAGAGCAGCTGACAGGTCAGAACAGAGTAAAAAAATAGGGGGTGGCCAGGGTTTTTTTTTTTTTTTTTTTTTTTTTTGGACAGGTCCCCAGGAGAGCCAGAACACAGACAATGTGGTCAAAGCAGCTTGAGCTGAGCCTGTCTCTCCAACCAGCTGTCCTACCACACAGATGAACGTATGGAAATTCAACCCCGGGAAGCCCCTTTCTTCTGCCCCTCTCTGATGAAACACCACCATCCTTCTACACTGGAGACAAACAGATTTCAAGATGAAGGCACACAGAGAAAGCGGTCAACAAGAACAACATCCAAAAATACATACCGCAAAATAGTATGTACTTTAAAATCACTCTTAACTACCACTCCTACTAAAGAGGAAAGGGAGGGTCTACAAACAAACTAACCATCAAAAGACTTTAGAACTCCATTAGAAGAACAGAGAAGCAAAGGGTCAAACAATTTATGGTCTGATTGACCCAGAAGTGACCCTTCACCTCACATTCACTGACCTGGAAGTTATTTCCTGTTTTGTGCAACCATTATCTAACTCTATAAAGCCTTTAAAGGAGCAGGGAGAGAGAGACAGCAAGAGGAAGAGAGGGATTTGATCATTAGGCAAGTACAATGGCCACAACTGTGTACCAAGATCACAGGGGGATTTTCAGAAGTCACTCTCTCAACCTCGTAGTGGTGGTCAATTCAGACGAGAGAACAATATGACTTTTAAACTGGTGAGACCAAGAATGCTTCCCGAAAACAATGATTATTCAAAATAACTTACTGAGGCATGGTTATTCTCAAAAATAATGACTGATGGATGTGTTGCAAAGGGCAAGTCCTTTTAACTTAGCAAGACTGAGAAGCCCAATCTATAATAGCTTGCTGTTGGTAATGAATGAGTTAGCCTTTCATGAGATCAGAGAAATTCACAAAACATAGCCTTTGCCAGACCTTCAATGTCCAGACTCGGTCAAGGTTTATTGACCTGTCCCATATTCCGGCTCCAATCAAGTGAAGGTTATGGTGGCTTTTCCTGCAGTGCAGACAGGGACAACCTTTGGCCAACATCCAAGTCATACTCCAAATTATCTCTCGTCTCCCAGCAGAAAGCTATGTTTGAAGTCGAAAGCAGCAGATAACATTCATGTCTCTATATCAGCCATGTCCTACTCCTCATCCCCTTGGGTCTGGACAACATGCTGATAAAACTTTAACAAGGTAATGGTGTGATGCACAAATAGGCCCAAGACTGCTGCCCAGGAAGGACAAAAAAATTGTCTAACGCTAGGAAAGAGTCAGCTTATGGGCATGCAATAAGTGAATTATTAACCAGCAAAAAATAAACCCCAGATTAGACTGACATTCCCTTCAGAGATTTTAAGGTAGACAGTAACTAAGTTACTAGTCTGAACAGAACCAAGTTGAACTGATGAGCGGTTAATAACAGTTTGTTGATGCTCAATAGGATAACATCTGTCAGGCATCGATGGCATGAAACCTGACCTGATCTCACGAACAAAAGGACACAAATAGTGAAAAGATTAGGCTTGATTTCTGATAACCAACATCAAAGTCATTACAAAACAGAAGGAGCAAAACCTTAGGCTACACCGATGACTGAAAAGGTTGCGAGTTTAAATCCAGCACTTCCAGAAAGCACTCAACTGCTCATTCTCTTTGGATAATAACCACTTACCAATTGACTAAATGTAAATGTGTTAAAATAAATAAATAAATAAAAATTAAAATTAAAAAATTAAAAAAATTAAATACCGAACCGAGTGGCGGATCAGTGGCAGGTCATGAGACTTCGGGCTCTGACTGGAGGTTGGCCAGAGATAGTCGGCTTTTGTTATCATGCGGAGATGTTTTTTCAGTCTTGCATGCAAGCAACGTCAAGCCCACGGGACTCTGAAAGAATTCAGTGTGCAGAAGCCAAAGGGTTTGTTTGATCTTTAGCTCTTCTCTCTGAAGCCATGTGATGGCTGACACGAGGCCTTTATCTGCTTACTCTCCCTTGGCTACAACAGTAAAAGTCATGGGGACGTTAATAAGACTAATAGTAGGAAGAAAAGGGGAAAAAAATGAAGATGTTTCATGACTTCCCGTCCAAATGAATAATTCGCTTTATGAAAACCTTCACCAACCTACAGCCTGGCATGTCCTGTGATCCTGTGCAAAATTTCAGTCAACGTCACACATTTCAGGCCAGTAGCTTTTGCTCCCATGTATTACGTTTCATTTAGCAACATTATAACGGGATTATATACGTGATACGGAAATTTCGCGTCCCTAAATAGATACCCTGTTGTGTTTCCGAGTATCGCTTTCTAGTGGGAAGCAGTGCTGCTGCTATGAATAGATAAAACAGTTTAGGGAACAGGCGGTGACGGGCTGACAGGCGATTCAGGACGCGATACGCTTTAATACCTGTGATCCCAATCATTCTGTGCTTTGCAGCATTTGTGGTGTCAAAGCGCTGAGCTTGTGTTGTCAGGGATGCTGTGCATGCGGTGAACCATGAGCACCCGGTATCGTGTGTGTGTGTGTGTGTGTGTGTGTGTGTGTGTGTGTGTGCGTGCACACACATGTCCTTGTCCCAGAACACAGCAGGTATTCATTACAAGCCCAAAAAGTAAACATTTGTACAATTGAAAAGCTGAAAAGCAATTGCAATGTGTGTAGATCTGGAATACAACAAGCTAAGGGCTCCTCCCGTGTATTTATAAAAAAGTCAGTCGTAGCAGTCACCTTGAAGCTGGGATTACATTTTTTTTTTCGCATACAGATTGACAGCACAGCGCACACACACACACACACACATCTCCATCAGACAGGAGGTGTGGCCCAGAGCATGAAAATGACTAGAAATGACTCAGATGATCAATCATTCAGTCTTCAGGACTGCACAGTCACTGCTGTATTGTGCTAGTTCTTTTTGTTTGTACTCTTCCTGATATTACTGGGTCACGGTCAATCCTCTGACACACTGCACCAGTACTTCTGATGTACCGATTTTCTGTATGTAATTTTTTTGTTTTTAAAAATAGGCTTGTGCTAAGACAGCATGGAGTAGGACAGATTTCTTCTAATAATAATAATAATATTATTAATAATAATAATAATAATAATAATAATAATAATAATAATAATAATGTTTCCAGATCAAAAGGCACGGTGACAGAAACAAGATCTGACTGAAATAAGCTTGGGCAACACGTGTGCTTCAAGTTTCCAACTGTGTGTGATGAGTTTACAGAAGGTAAAAGTCAATGTCAGTAAGAGTTATGGAAGGGAGGGCATGTGGAATCAGGCCAAGGGGAAATATCTGACCACAGGCGCCAGTGACGGAACCAAGCCAAGCACCTGTTACACACACACACACACACACACACACACACACAAAAGTGAAGATCTGAGCAAGAAAGTCATACAGAGACGGATAAAACATCTAGACTCTGAAGACCCTGGCAGCTGTCACGGCAGTGCTTGTGGGTTTTGTGACGCGTGTGTGTGTGTGTGTGTGTGTGTGTGTGTGTGTGTGTGTGTGTGGACACATTCATAGCATTCCAGCCCAAATACCCACCCCCTGGCTCGCTTTCAAACCAACAATCGAAATCGCCCGACGCATTAAAAACTCCACACGCCAGCCGTCATTCATGGCACGGCTGTGACTTAAGCAGGGCTAGGGCGTATACGTATAACAAATACTATACTGTTTATAAAACACAACGGGAGTTATGTGTTACACTGCCAACATCAAAGGTGTATTCAACTAGAGGTTGTACCACGTAATTCCCCAGAACTCCTTACTCTAGCAGTATCAGACCCCGAGTTCTTTTGGTCTCTATGCAAATGAATGTGTACGTCTGACACTATACAAACTCGTGTAACTCTTGGTGCGCTCCCGAGCTAGGGAAGGAGCCAGTTGAGGTGGTTCGGACATCTGGCTAGGATGCCTCCTGGACGCCTCCCTAGGGGGCGGTGTTTCAGTCATGTCCAACGGGGAGAAGACCCTGGGGCAGACCAAGGACTTGATTATCTCTCTCGTATGACCTGGGAGTGCCTGGGTATCCCCGTGGAGGAGCTGGAGGAGGTGGCTAGGGAGAGGGTGGTCTGGGCATCTCTGCTTAGATTGCTGCCCCTGCGACCCAGACCCGAATAATTGGAAGAAAATTGATGGATGGATGGATCTATTTGAGGAAGGCTCCTTTCCAAGCTTCCTGCTCAAGTCGAAAGACAGGATAATCTATAAAACTTGAAAGCTTGCTAGGTATTTTAATTCTAATCACAAGGATTCTTTCTTGTACTGCACACTAACAAACTGTTCAAAAAAAAAAAAAAAAAAAAAAAGTGGAGCGTAAACAACAAAGGCAGCTGAAGCTACACGACTGGCTTTATTTCTCCGAGCGACCGCGTGTGCGCTCTTTCTAATTTAATGCCGCAGACACACCAGCTCATGCATGCGCAAGTCTTTGTTATATCTGTGGGTGCTGGTCACCCCATGACCCCAAATCCCAGGAGCCAGACTTGGCCTAATGAGGAAGCAGGCAGCTGGCATGCAATTCAGCTTATTACTGAAATCACACACACACGCGCTCCTCAACCCACAGCGGCGCCACTTAACTACATCATCGCTCCAATGGAGGTGTGAGAGAGCGAGGGAGGAAGTGATAAAACACATAAAAGCCAGGCTTACTGCCTCCTTCCCTCCCACACACACACACACACACACACACACACCAAATCTCAAAACACCCACTATTGATCAACCTCTCTCATACCGGCCAGGCTTATTCTGGTAATCAGTTATACAATATACTATGACATTTAACAAAACGTTGAGGCGCTTCAAAGCACGGCCACTACGCAGGTACGAAAACCTGACACCTCAAGAACAAAGGTAATAACATTTTGATTATTGATTATAATCGATGACTATCACTACGTTCAGCTCAGGTTACTTTTCTAGCATGAATCAGTAATTACTTTTCCATCAATGCATTGATTTATTTGTTCAGTTTGTGTTCTTGCTAATATCCATTCAGAGATGTACTTCTCAATGTGTTGCTGTGCAGCCCAACTGCGCTTGAGCTTCAGATCAGATGATGATGACGACCGGAAGTTCGCCTTCTGGATTTCCTGGTAGAGAGTCGTGGTTCCATCAATTATGGCAAGTCACCCAGGCCCTGAAGCAGCAAAGCATCCCCACACCACCATACTGTTTCACTGTTGTTCTTATTGTGGAATGTTAGCTTTACACCAGATGTAACGGGACCCGTTACTTTTTGTCTTCCAAAAAGTCCCACTTTTGACTCATCAGTCCACAGAACATCATCCCAAAAGACTTGGGGATCATCAAGGCTTTTTTTTGGCAAATGGGAGATGAGTAAGTTCCTCTTTGGTCTTGCACCTGAGGGGAACAAGGTCTGCAGTCCCTTAGATGTTCATCTTGGTTCTATTGTGAACGTTGATGTGTTCTTTAGAGGACAGCTGGTAGACCAGCCACTTCTGGGAAGATTCACCACTGCTCCAAGCTTTCTCCATTTGGAGATAATAGCACTCACTGTGGTTCGCTGGAGTCCCAGAGCCTTAGAAGTGGCTTTCTAACCAATTTTTGATATAGTTCAATAACTTTCTCATCTTTCCCGCAATTCCTTTCACTTGTGGCATAGCGAGCTGCTTGTTGAGGCCTTTTCATTTACTTCACACTGCTGGGAAAAGCTCTATTTAAGTGATATGTAGATTCAACAGGGCTGAGTGTGTCTAGTCTGACTGAGCCCAATTATCAATTAAATTCCATTAATTTGTTGATTGAATTTGTAAAACTGAATTGAACCATCATGAATCTGTTAGATGTTAAAAAAAAAAAACATCAAACACCACATTATCTCACAAGCTTGCCACAAGTAAGAAGTGCTAATCCATTTTTATTGTTATTTTGGAAGGGAATTCAGAGCGAGGGCATGCCCAAGCATGTGAGCACTCTCTAATGAACGGGATGAAGGCTGCCTCAGTTCTCAAAATGCCTACAAAAGCGTCCTCCTTTTCAAACAGGCCATTATCCACAAACACACACACACACACACATACAAAACACACTCGACCCTGGACCAACAAAGATATGCACGCCTTTTCTTGTGTGTTTGTGTTCGGAAGCGGAGGAGGAGGACGCCGGCGAGATTTACAGCGTCCTCCTTGTGTCGTCAGATTGATTGTGGACAAGTCAAGTGATATAGCGTCCCTTAGGGCATTCGCGCTAGACACACTCCGGTCCGAAACAAAAGCAAGCAGTCGAGGAGCTTTCCAAGAGCTTGGAGAGTCATTAACGGAAACCAGGAACAGCGGGAGCCGGACTGAACGATATCAGGGGCATATAGTGAAGTGTGTTTACTGGGGATAGCGCAATACCCAAATTTCATATGACTGTATCACGTAGGATCTAGAAATCCCAGCAAACAACGTGATCCAGGCTGTCTTAACCATAACCAGGCCATAACCACTGCCCAAGTTAGATAATGAACATATTATTAGTCTGCATGTACACACATTAACTGGTGCAAGTTGACACCCTTAAAAATAACAGTGCTTAAAGTGTAAATAATGTCCAAATAAAAATAAATGGGACATACAGTACTCAGCACTGTTTACACTGCAATCCAGGAAAAAACAGCGACGCTGCCATGGCCATTTTTAGCCATAGCAGTGAGTAAGTGAGTAAGTTGGACTAATTAGCACCATTTGGTCTAATCTTTTAGCTTGTATGTTTGGGTTCTTATCGAATGGACAAGAAAAAGGGAGAGAGAGAGAGAGAGGTCAAAAAGAATTATTTGCGCACATATGGTACGGCCAGAGCAAAAGGCTGGACTTGTTTTGACACTTTGTACTCATTGGCACCCTTCAAAGGAGGCAGCGCAAATAGGGTACTTGAGTTTTCCAACTTCATTAGAGACTGGAGCCTTTAAAAAAAAAAAAAAAAAAAAAAAAAAAAAAAAACAAGCCCAGGATTTGAAGGGCCTATTGGACCCCTGTATTGTTTTCTTAATGGAGCTTGTTGCTGGGGCCCCATGGTTGGTTTAGTGTATGAATGTGTGTGTATGAATGTGTGTGTGTGTGTGTGTGTGTGTGTGTGTGTAGGTGGTGGGAGAGGTGGAATGTGGAACGTGACATGGATGAGCGAGAGACGGATTTCCAGGCCAAGGCCAAAACAAGCCTTTGAAGGAGCAAGAGGGACGAGAGTCAATTGAAAACGACGAGAGCAGTAAATATAAATGCCTTACACTCATTATAGAGCATCCAAGCAACAGGGTTCGTTGGCTAATGAATGCTAACGCTAGGTCTTGAAAGTCTCACCAACCTCAGTGCGCTTAGGCATCAGTTAGTCTAAACGCCTCGGAGCATCATGGGTAAGCCATACACACTCCAGGATCCTTCTGGGTTAAACAAATAAACGGATGTCAAATATGAGCAAAGCGTGTAGACTTTCAAAACACCGTGGTAACGTACTAATTGGGTCTGTGCAGTGGTTTTATTTATTTCTTTCATATGTTTTTAAAAGTTTGTGACTTAAACGTTACCACATGACCGATATACTGATAGTAGTGCAACACATTTGGTGCCCATGCACTGGCTCCACTGCTGCCACCTCGCCGGCGTGTGATGTCTGACCAAACTGGATAGTGCGATACTGAAATGTTGACATTTCCTTGTTTGCGATTTACGATTCAAATATAAAACCATCCACGTCCATTTCAGGTTTAAGGACAGCATGTGAAGGTGTGATATGATGGTCGGGAACTGCTTGCTGGCACTGGTGATCGAGAACACTCTGGATGGTGGATTTTTAGGTGATTCTTTGTGCCCGATACTCTGACGCCGAGTTCCGCTTGACCGATGCCTTGCCACACTCGTACAGATACAATGTTGTCTTGATACAAGATGGAAGCCACAGAAGATGCACTGCGCACTATGGGCTCGAGCGCACACGCAGTAAGAGGCGAGGCGAGAGAGCAACACAGCACTAGAGAGACTCCAGACCCGTCTTCTCTAATCTGCATCCCTTTCCTTTTGGCCTTTTACTGTGGATGCCCATTTAGGCACGTTTCACACACACTCCTAATTTGTAGCTGAATGCCATGTTTGCATATAAAGCCTCTACTTGCTCAAAAGTTTGCACCCCTGTTGACATGCTCTGCTTCATTTATTCCACTCTGCTTTATTAGGGGATGTTTAAGGTGTGAAATTTAACCCGGTTTGCTGGAGAAGGATATCCAAAAGACATGAAGTGTTAAAGCGGGTTACAGCTTTTGTATCACTTCACTACACTTTTTGACCAAAATTACGACTTCTACTGCACATCGCTATAAAGATGTTCTGGTTTCTACAAAAGCTTATCTGTGGTATTAAGATCTTAGGACTTTCATCAGATAGCCAGAATTCCTAAGAGTTTCCACTGAATAACCATTAGTGTGTTTGTTTTTTTTTTTCCCCCCTCCACAATAACTAATTAAAAAAAAAACTTGAGCCGTCTGAGATATCTTGTAGCTCTAGGGTATACGAGTCAATTCTAAAACTTCCTGGAGATCTTGTAAAGCTGAAAAGTCGCCCATTTTGGATTAACAGACCATAAGAGAGTCGGCGCTTTTCTCCGGGAGAGTCATTCGGTAACGATTAGATGCCAAACCAGCTTTACAAGCACACACATCAATGGAATATCCATCGCTCTTCAAGATTGGGATATTACAGTAACACAAACAGCTTGGGAAGATCTACACACCAAAGGTAGCGCAACACACCATACACCTGGTCACATACGTCCATAGCCGACACTCTCACTGACACGCACAAATGCCTGCTTCCCCCCCCCCTGCTCGGACATCTATGGGATCTATAAAATGAACATTTGCCAACACCGAAATGAGAACGTGTTCCACAAACCTGCTGCATTTCATCCATCTAGAACGGATCATTCTAGACAAATCTGAAAGCGTTACTCTCAACTGGTAGAGATGCAAGAAGGAAACATCAGGTTTACGCAGTCACCGAACGTTTGTCTATTTCACAGATAACAGTGTGGGAGAGTGGAAGAGTGGGAGAAATCACACAAGGAAGTCTGAGGTGGCCATGTGGTGTGTGATGATGATGATGATCGAAACAAACCGGACAACACTAAACGACTCATTTCTACAAAGTATTCATTGTTAACTGCCTCCCTTACACATCCTGAGAGACTGGGCTTTGGGTATTATGGTCATCGTAGTTCTGCAAGATAAGCCAAAGTAAGCTGACTTGAAAACAGCTGTCTCACACACACACACACACACACACACACACACACACACACACACACACACACACACACACACACACACACAAAACTTCCAATTGTCACGTTAATAACTGATTTTCTTTGCCACGTGAAGATGAAAAACCCAAAGTTGATCCATTTTGCTGCTGAAGAAGATGCCACAACAACCCGAGGCCAAATGTAATAACACGCTTCTTTAGGGCTGCGTTTTGGTCCCATCACATTGCGGTCGACGTGGCCGACTCTTTAAACGTCTTCAGCATGGGTCGGCTGGGTGCAAAAAAATGAACTGTCGATTTCAGACTGATCCTCCGATAAACGTGAGCACGCTTTTGCAGTAGGTGCTGAAGATGCCGGGAGAAAGCAGGAAAAGTCCAACAGACCACGAGTCGGATTAAAGACAGGTATAAGGACGAGATGAAGCGCATCGATGTGATTATAATCCTAACAGGACCCCATGGTCAATTTTGGGCTTTTGGTCTGAAACACAACCTGAAGAGCTTCCATTTGGAAAGCAAGGCCAACCTCAGATGATACTCTGGGTTAGATTCCCCAGATATACTCATAAAGGATGGTGAAGGAGACCTCAAACAAGCCGCTCCAATATTCAGAGCTTCTTCGTTTTTTGCTTTAATGACAGCGTGGACTCCACGAGTCGGTGCAGAACCTGACGATCCGATTTAGATCAAATCGTCTGAACACATGCTTCAACGGAAGAGATTAGACGTGAGGAAAATCTGAGTTTTTGTACCATAGCAGTTTACACATTTGCTGAGATTTAAATAGGGACCTAGATATAGTGCAGAATCCTGAATATTACATAGTGAAGACCCTGAACATTTAATTTCTTTGTTTTAAATGTTTTTAAAATTAAAAAAAGCAAAAAACTTCTCTTTTTTTAAAAAAAAAATTCATTTTATACTTTCCCCTGCCCTCAGTTAGTAACTCTGACTTTAGTCCCCAGAAAGCTGTGTTTTGTTACAGTTGTAACTTGATGTGAGTGCTGGCACTTGAGCTGAGATTTCTTAAAAAATATAGAAAAATAAATAACTTCATATAGCTTCAAACAGTCTCCATATAAAGCAAGAGTCATGCAGTGGTCCCAGAATGCACCAGTGCCTGACAGATTGATATTAAATGACAGAAAAGTTGCTCCATCACCTGAAGCTCTGAATGGATGGATGGGGATCCCTGTGTTTGGGAAGTGCAGTACAACTGCATCATGCCTGTGCAACATGGACGCGTTCACAAACAACACTCATGCCACTTATCTACAGAATTGTGCTAAACATAATTTAAAAAAAAAAAAATAAGAATTAACATTATTAAAAAGAAGAGGAAAAGGAAGAAAGACTTACACTGAGCGCAAAGCCACAAAGTTAGGAGAAGCCAAGGTAGAAGTGGAAGCTTCATGGTAAGCAACGCTCCACAAATCTCACACTGTTTTCCCCCGCGAGTTTAAGCTTACAAAGTTATGCTACAAACTTATACGGGTAACAAACGTGTAAATCCCCTAAACAGGATATAAACCAGACTCAGAACTCATTTCGAAGCGCGGTGTTTTGGGTAAACGTCCCAACGCCTGAGTTTCTGTAATGGACTCTGCTGTGGAGTTCAGCTGAATTGAACTGAAACAGCAGAAGGGGGGAAAAAGTGCAGCTGCTGCAGCGCGAGCGCCGGACCGTACCAACTTCCTCAAAGAGAACGGGGGATTCTTTTTTAGACAGATTCAAATGTCGTTTTTACTAAGTTACGTAATTTAGGACACGATAGTAAAATAAAACTAAAAACTAACGCAGTTTAAAAGCAAATGCGTACTAAGAAATATTTCAATATTAAATACACAATCAAATAACATATCAAAATAGTACGCACCTATAGTAACTATGGTACCTTCCATGGCGTAGAAAACTAAAATCCTAATCATTATTATTATTATTATTATTATTATTATTATTATTATTATTATTATTATTATTATTATTATTATTATTAATAGCTAAAATGTATTTTAGCAGTGAGAAGTATGTCAAAGTGTGCCAAAATATAATTTATGGTAACTGTTTAGTTGTTGTTTTAGTCAGAATTGTTACATAAAAATGAAACCTAAAATGTATCACTGCTGAATAATAAAACACTGTGAGGTGGCTCAGTACCTCTGTCTCCAAATAACACAAGTTTCAAAAGTTTATTATTTCTTTTTTTTTCCTTTAAATTTATTATTATTATTATTATTATTATTATTTTTATTTAAAGAACAAAATTATATCTGAGCCCGTTTGGTAAATCGCCTTTCTTTTGTTTCATTTGCATTTATTATTTTGCAAATTGCCCACACATATTCCTTAACACACAACTTGTACTGAAAGCAGAGCTGGTTGTTTATATGTAATGGTTACTTGCTAGCAAAAGCCAGAAATAGCACCAAAAACTAAACCATTCTCTGGGAAACGTTCACAGGAAATGTAAAATGATATAGAAAAGGGGAAAAAAAACTTACCTTAAGGATGAGAAACTATTATAGCCCTACATCCATGATCTATATAAACCTATGAGTGTGAATGTGTTGCGTTTGGAATGAAAGCAAGCTGGGGACTGTAAGGTTGGTAACACACTAACATTGTTAATTGTGACATCACAGTAGCAACCACATGGCATGAGTAGATTCATCACTCATCTGAGGAGCGTTATGAAGTCTAGTAGATATAATGAGAGCTGAAACCTAACAAAAAGACAAATGAAAAGAAAAACCAACTAGAAAAGCCAAGTGTCTTAGTAAAGCCACTACGAGCCACCAGAACAGATTCAGTGCACCTTGGCGCACGTCTCTGGAACTGTACTGGAACGATGGACAGCATTCTCCCAAACGATCTTCCATCTGTTGGTGATGATGGTGGTGGTCTAACATATCGAGATCTGGTAAGTGTGACGTTGTATTGTATTGTTGTGCGGTAAGGGATAAGTGGACCCAAACTATGCCAGCAAATACACTTCACAGCATAAAAAAATCTGCAGTGGTCATCCAGGTCAAATATGGTTTCGTTTAAGAACTCAAGGGTTCATTATTGCTACAGCTGGCCAGACATTACAGGTTCTCACTGCATTTGAATGTGAGCAAAATGAAAATCTACTGCAATGTTGCAGTTTTGGGCTGTAAGTTCTGCCAGGTATCATGATTGAGATACAGTCTCATTAAGGCTGAGTTTTGGCGCGCAGGCCAGATGAAAGTGGAAACCTGGCACGGGGCCATCACTCATTTGTTATCTGAGCTAAACGTACTAGCAATTAAAGTTAGAAATATTACACATCAAAAAGATTTACCTGTGCAATTTAAATGCCGTAATATACTATACACTGGCTCAGATAAGCGTTTGCTCCTGTGTCCTTTTTTTCACTTTATTGCTTTATACTTTATGTTTTTTTTAAAATACCATATTTGTTCTGTAGTATATGATTTTATGACATTATGATTTTATGCCCCTTACCTGAGTAATGTTTTATGATGCATTGTCTGTGCTTTACTGCATCTTGCTGTTTGGTTTTTTTTTGTGTGTTTTTTTTTTTTTTTTAAGTAGTGCTGCTACTTTGGACAGGCCACTCTTAAAAACGTTAGTTTTAATGATAGTCATGAAAATAAAAATAAAAGTATTCTCCAAGCTTTTAAATAAGTTAAGAGCTTCACAGCGACTGGTGGCCAGCGTTCAGCATCTATTTCTGAAGCTTCCTTTAGTGCAGATTTTCTGGTTTGATTGAAACAAGAGTAGCAGATGAGCAAAATGGCTAAGCAATACACCAAAATCTGCAAACAGGCATAAACTAGGCAAGACTGAAATAAATGAAGTAAATGCTAAACAGGCAATGTTTCAGGTTCAGGTTGGTTCAGGTTTAATTTCTGTCTGTCCATCATGACTTGGAGTCACATGCAGCTCAGGAAGAGCAGGAAAAGAAAAGCGGGGATCTGCATATGTAATTACATTCTCACGCTCATTCATTCATTTCATTCCCATATATTTACTACTGCCCTGAATAAGCTGTTTCACATTACAGATGTTTACATGTAGTCCACAAGACACAATAATAACTCAATTTACACAAATGAACCAGTTCAAAAGTTTACATACTCTTGATTATCAGTACTGTGTGTTGTTACCTGGATGATCAACTACTGTTTTTATGTTTTGTGATAGTTGTTCATGAGTCCCTTGTTTGTCCTGAGCAGTTAAACTGCCCACTGTTCGTCAGAAAAATCCTCCAGGTCCTGCACATTATTTACTTTTCCAGCATCTTCTGCATATTTGACCCCTTTCCATCAGCAACTATATGATCTTTTCACACTGAGGACAACTGAGGGACTCGTACACAACTATTACAAAAGGTGCAAACATTCACTGATGCTCAAGAAGGCAACACGATACATTAAGAGCCGGAGGGATGTAAACTTTTGAACAGGATGATCGGTGTAAATTATTATTATTTTGTTCAAAGATCATTTTGCAGATTCTGCAAGGCGTATGTAAACTTATGACCACAACTGTATATTGTATTATATTGCTCCTGTTTATAAACCATCAGTTTGATGTTGATGTTAATCACTCAAACTGATTAAGTAATGGGCAGCCCTTAACGTGGTGACAGGGCTCAACCAATGGACAATATAGAGTTGACCAGGGTGTTGGAACGGAGCCCCTGAAAATATGTTGATATGGATTGGAATCGCTAGATAAGATGCACCATAAGAAGGCCTTTGGCCTGAGCTGTTATTAATGTTTTCAGTGATCAGAGGAAATAATGCCACCTACAGAGAAAGAAGAGCTCCAAGTTCCTATTAAAATAGATATTTAAGTCATTATCTTCATCTTTGTCTTTATCTTGGCCTTGGAAGATCCACATCAACAAACAAATTAGTGTGTGGGTCTCTTTAATCTCCTTCAGGTTTTAAATAGAAATGAGAACAGGATACAGCTTGTAATTGAGTGCTCTCCGGTGAGATACATATTTAGAACAGAAAATAGACATGTAAATACAAAAAATACAACGGCATTAAAAAATAACGAACATATTTGTGAAAATGTATAGAATACAGTCTTTATAGAAATAAATTGGAAATTCTTTTTAGAATGTGGAATATTATAGAACAGAGTTTTTATTAACCAACCGCTATTTATCTTCATTCAAAAAGGTGCAAGAAGAGCGCGTTAGAGTTTTCCTTTAATTCATCACTCGTCTGTATACCGATCTGGCACCTGGATGTCCGTAGAGTAATCCTTGACCAAACACTCTAACGTTTTGCAGCAGTCAAAAACATTGGTTTTAAAACCATAAACCTTTTGATTACGAATTTATTGTTGTGGTGAAACAACATTCTCGCATGGAATATGGGACATTTCGAAAATTTCAAACCACCGGGGCCTCTGATAGCTCCATCCCTCATGCTATTTTGAGCAGGCTGCGGCGACTGAGTGCAAAATCTGTCTGTTGTTCCACGCAGAAGGTCAGAGCAGTTCCGCTGCATCGTTCAGGTAATAATAGCGTTTGAACACAAAACTATGCAGAGCCAGCTAGTTTAAATGATAATAATATTAATAAGAAATACATACAAAGTGTCAATGTATAGAATCCACATTGTGTTATTGAGAACAATAGCACAATAAAAAAAATGTTGTAAGTAAAAATAGACCGAATGGTATGACGTAGAGGCTGGGTCTGATTTATTTTCAGCCCAGGCTGTAGAGTCACACAGTTGACAGTCGTGTCAAGTGATTACACTTGAAATGCAGTGAAATGCCCCCCCCACCCCCCCTAGTTTTCATGTGCATTTGAATTCATTTATTTAAGCCTGTTTCACGTCAGTGTACAAATTACACGAAGGAACAAATGATAGATGCATAAAGTTTTTTTTTTGTTTTTTTTTCGTGGTTTGACCAAAAGAGCTGACCTGTTTACAATGCTTGCTATTCAGAGAATTGTTACATGGTTACAATGGACTTAAAACACTTGATAAGGCTCGGCCATAATGGTTCCATAGTAGTAACTCGGAGTTACTGATATGTAATACAACTCTCCCATTCAATATTGTGACCGGCCATCTGATTAAAACATGATTATTGTAGTTGTATTTATTGCTGCCAAAAAGCTCCAGATGAACAGGGACAGCTGATCATCCATTTACAAAACAGTTTCTTTTGAATCCATTATAATGTGAGCCAAAGTGTAGTGTAGCAGAGAATGTGGGAGGCAGTTGGACCATCATACAATGTTTGTTTGTCTGAAAACCACCAAAAATGCTTCGGTAACGGTTTCTAGGTGTATAGGCTTTGTTTACTCTTGCCTATATTACTATATTCGTAGTCAATGAATATACGTAGTTAAAGAGTATTTTTGACTCAACAGCCCCAAGCATGGGAAGGGTTTCAGTTATATTATATTGTATTTTTTGTGAGTAATGGGAATGAAATTTGGTGTTGCTCATTCTGAGACAAATATATACTATATGGCTGAACATATATGGACACCTGACCACAAACTCTGACCTCAACCCCACTGAATACCTTTGGGATGAACTGGAACGCCGACTGCACCCCAGACGTCCTCACCCAACATCACTGCCTGATCTCACCAATGCTCTTGTGGCTGAATGAACACAAATCCCCCACAGCCAAGCTCCAAAATCTAGTGGAAAGCTTTCGCAGAAATGTGGAGGTTATTATAACAGGAAAGAAAGGACTAACTGGCCATATAGTGTATCTACTGAAGCTTATAGTTACCAGTTTAGCCACTCAGCCTGGTCAAGGTTAGGTTATTTCTGACACTCTGTGCACTGTTATGTATAAAATGGGCAAAAAGTACATTGCATGAGCTTAAAGACAGTCATAGCGGCCGATTCAAAAATCAAATTCAAATCACTCCTAATGTATAATACAGCTTTTAAACGTAGCTTGCATTAACCCCGTAGCTCTAATTCAAATAAAGCAAACTTCCGAACCTGGATGATCGGCCATGTTCAAGGTAAAAGAACATTTTGTGCCAAACTGTTCCTTTAAACCTAACTCAGCTCCTCAGGTGTATGTACCGTATATTATAGTGTGTGATCTACCAGTCTCCACCCTGTACCAAGGCTAAAGGTGAAAATTCTTCCTTTTTTTTTTTTTTTTTTACTTTCCTTTAAGCCTAAAGGTAAAGCTCAGGTGACTCGCTGAGGATCTGATACCTTTCTCTCAACAGTTTCTTTTTATATTGTAAAGTTCAAAGATGCCAGGTGTTGGATTCTCTCTCTCTCTCTCTCTCTCTCTCTCTCTCTCTCTCTCTCTCTCTCTCCCCCCCCCTGCTGAAAAAAACAGCTAAACCCAGCCTAAGCTGGTTGGCTGGTCTTAGCTGGTCTCCCAGCCTGGTCATAGATGGATCAGCAGGCTGGTTTTAGAGGTTTTTTGACCACTTTTTTTAGCTGGTCTGGTCAGTTTTGTTCAGGCTAGTCTTAGCTAGTCAGTGTTGGTCAGGCTGAAATTTTCCAAATAAAAAAGCTGACTATATTTGGTCAGACAACTTGGCATTTGGCAGAAGCCCTTATCCAGAGTGACTTTTATCTCATTTATACAACTGAGCAGTTGAGGATTAAGGGCCTTGCTCAAGGGCCCAGCAGTGGCAGCTTGGCAGTGCTGGGATTTGAACTCACAACCTTCCGATCAGTAATCCAATATTTTAATCTGGTATGATTCAGGGCATGCTGCAGATTTTATGTTATACTTTATTTGTGCATCCAGTTGAATAATTTTGTTGTAGAATTTTCAGATATATTTTACATTATTGACAACTGAAATAAGTAGTTACGCTATGCTACTCAGCCTGCCTGACTACCCTTGTAATTACTTGTCAGTAGATGGAACTATCTGATTAATTAGTAAATAGGTCCATCTGAACACCAGCTTTGCCAGGCTGGGAGACCAGCTTAAACCAGCTACATCCAGCTTAAACCAGCAAAGACCAGCCAACCAGCCTAGGCTGTTTTTTTTTCAGTAGGGTCTGTACATTTTGTCAGGGTAAAGGTAATTTATGAGCTTTTCTGTCTCGATTAGTTACATGTTAAGTAATGAAGTTATTTTACAAAAAATATAATACGAGGTGCTCTTTTTAATTGCTAGTGACTTTAAAATGTTTAAATAATGAAACATGGTGGCAGATTTGGCTCCAGTGTGCTTGATGCTCGACTATTCTAGTCCTGCTGACCAACACGTGCCCTCAACGACACAACTTCAGCCAAGAATGATTCATCTGGCTAGGCCTGTGGTTCAAAAAGCAGCGAGGCCTTAAATTACGTTTGGATGCTGAACTCGTTCGGGAATTGAAGTGGATCGAGGTTATGAATCGAGCCTGAAAGAACAATGTTTTTTTTTTTTATACTGACTGCTGTTTCTCTTGGTTAAAGGCCTGTTATTTTTTCCATGATGGACCAGCAGTGGAGGTCTATGGACAAAAAAAAAGGGGGAGCAAAATGTTTAGGGTGATATTAACATGTCTTTCTTTATCTCTTTTTGTTAAAGAAAATCTTTGGCTTTGCCTATTTATCTACAAAGGCAGAGATTGTGCAGGCAGCAAGGAAATAAAGCTTGGCTACGTATAGAGATCCCTTTCTTTTTTGACATTTAACTGTATTGAAATATTGAATGGTGGAGGAGGGAGACAGACGCTCTGATAGTTAAAGTGGTCTCATCGTACATCTGAAATCACTTTGTTATCGACACTATTGATTTTTTTTAACTCAATTACCACACAAGAAGGGACAAGCCGGATCTATGATGAGTGAATGGATTTGAATCCCTTTTAGGCAGCCGTCGCGTTGGTTTCATCCACCTGTAGTGTTTAGCAGCTTAGCGCTCTTCTGTCTCCTTACCCATTTCATACAGATACTATTGTAAAGGTATGCCGTTGCTGGATTATTGCTGTTGTATATTACATAAAGTATAACATGATTATATTGTAGTCTTGTTACTGCATTCTGTATATTGTATTTTGAATATTGTTTTGCCGGAATATCTTCAGGTAAGGACTCATATAGAGGTCCAACCATTTCAGGGGGGGTGGGGGGGGGTTGCTTTGGCAACAAAGGACCTTCAGAGCAGAAAGAAAGAAGACAGATAGAGGTCATGGTCTGGCAGTGAAGAGTCCACCCTTCATATTCAGCCATCATTGATTCAAAGATCAATACATGTGCTGGGCGTGTTGTCATCTCTGATTGATGTGGTTCTTCTTCTTTTCTCCTGGCTGGGTGTTACTTCACCAACCTTTTAAACGAGCGCTGAATTGCAGCGTTTATAGAAAGTCAAAATGACAAGCCTCGGCACTAACAGAAGCCAATTACGGGGAATTTTCTGCTGTACTGTACCGTTTTTTTTTTTCATCAGAAACACAAAGCAACTCATCTAAAGCTTAAGAGCTACATAAATAGAGAGCCACTTTCCCTTAGCGTGCGCGCACACACACACACACACACACACACACACACACACACACACACACACACACACACACACACACTCACACTCACAAAAATTGCATGAATTTTTCCACTGAATGGAACTCTCACAAAGACGCACATATATTGTGGTGTGTGTGTGTATATACGGTGAAATGAAATGGCCAGTTCTGTGTAAGTGGTACTGCACTGCTTTTAAGCTCTTACAGATGATTGATGTGAGCACACACACACACACACACACACACACATACACACTCCGCTTTGGAGGGTGGAGTTTTGCAGCTGTGTCAATATGCTACCATGCAATCAAAAAGATTTTCCCTTTTCAGTTCTACCACTGGCATCTTCACAAGAGGCCTTGGCTTTTGTGTGCGTATACAGTGTATGCCGTATTTGCGCTTACCACGCCTAATGATCACATGGCGTCTCTTCGAGGTTCCAGATTTGCCGCGATAAAAGCAAGCCACAAAGACGCTGATTGCTTTTGTGAAACGTTTCATCACTCAGATGAATCATTTTTCAAGATGAAAAGAACAGAATCAAGAAAAGATCTAACCAGGGTTGGCGACATGGGTGGGCTTTGTTGCTTACTACTCGCCAAATAGGTTGCGCTCCACTACCCCAACCACCAAACCGATCATTTTTTTTTATGCTGTACCTTTTCGTTACGTTCTGTCAGGTTCCTGGTTTATGTTTAGATTTCACACTTGGTGTGCTTTAAAAATGCTATCACTACGTTACTATAGCATCTTAACTATAGTTGATCGCGTAACATTAGCAGCCAGACGACTGCTGGAAAAATGGACTGAAGGTAAATGTGCTTTGGTATTTCTTCAAGTTCATGCACCTGCTACTTCAGAGTCCGTTATAATCCTTGCTGCAGCGAGGATGTGGTCAAGCGCCAGCTGTGAAAGTAGCGGAGAAAAAGTAGGTATCCAGTGTTTGTCAACGCCTGGCTGTGGTTTACGGCAGTCTATTTATGTATGCGTTTCAGTTCCTCCTCAGTAGGCAGCCAGACATCAGAGAGAGATGGATCTGACCTTACCTGGCCTGACCCGGCTTGAGCTGAAATTGAGCCGAGCAGCAGGAAGCTGCGATTGATGTTATTTAGTTTTGTTTTATTTCGTGTGTGTACTTAAGATTGCTGAAAGGCAAAGCGCTATTTACAAAAAAGAGGAACAGCCCCACTCTCTCCATTCTCTGCCTCCTTTGTCCTGATTCCCCTCGCCATAGACTGGGGTGATCACATCAGGGTCGATTAGGACTGGTCTGTATGTGTGTCCATCCATCCATCCATTTTCTGTACCGCTTTTCCTACACAGAGTCATGGGGGAGTCTGGAGCCTATCCCAGTGGACTCGGGGCACAAGGCCAGGGACACCCTGGACAGGGTGCCAATCCATCACAGAGCATATTATAGAGATGAATACTGGAAATTCTGTCACCTTTGAGTTTTTCCAGTGTTTTCCAGTGGTATAGAGGTAGAGGTAAAGTTTTTTTTTCCAAGTATATGCTGTTTAGGTCATGCCCATTTCTGGTTCCATTCCACTTGTCCATTGCTTTGAGGATGATAACCAAAGGAAGGACTGACATTAATATTCAGCTGGTGGCAGAACGCTTTCCAGACAAGTGACATGAACTTGAAGTGAATTGGACCCCTCTGTCAGAGTCAAGGCTACCTTGATATCTAAAGACCCTTCTTCTGCAGTTTCCATGGCTGTGGGTATTTTTAATGTTTTTTTGGAGAGGCATGCCTTTGAAAACCAGTCAGTTATGTGCAGATTGGTAGGGAGAGCATTTCATTAGGCTGGGGTAAGCTTCCTAGAATAAAAAGGTTCATGGATACAGGATTAACAGGAGTACCATGATGCTATACCGTTCTCAGTGATGTTCTCCATGGTGTCTAGCTCTACTACAAATGGCAGTGAGAGCTCAAGATGAGAGAACAGTTTTTTGAGGGTTAGGAAAGCCTCAGAAGCAGCTTCATTTCCATTTGAGACTATTAGGTTTACCATTTAAGACAGCCACGATTGGAGCAGCTATGGCTCAACCGCCTGTAGAAATGAGTGAAACCCGTTCAAATTTTCCAACATTTCAGGAATGAGGCTACAAAGTCAATTTTGGACCGGTCCATCTTTATCCCATGAACATCAAGAATGGAACCAAGAAGAGATAAAAGTGATGAAATTCCCATTTCTGTAGGTTGTCACATTTGGAAGAAGTTTGGGAACTCAAACATAAGTCTAAATAAAACATGGAGGCACAGTAAAAGCCCTTAATAAAGTAACGCAAGAAACAACATGAGAGCATTTTTGGCTCTAAGTCATGTCTCTTACACTTCAATACTTAAACCAACAGCCTCGGTGTTATTCTCTAAATGCCCCACTTTTCTGGCTCTGGTCCTGTTATGGTGAGATAACACACCAAACACAGCTGGTTTCTGGTGTGTCAATAAAACCCATTTTACGCCTAATTTTCTCCATTAGAGACAGAACGATAACTGTTGTGTTGGAAACCGCATGAGTGAACACATTAGTTACAGTTGGTGCGTAATTAACAACACCAACAGCGAGCCACAATTGGTGAAAATAAAACATAATGTACATGATTGTCACAACCTATTTACTGCACACTTCATTTAATAGAGTGATAATTGGCATGTGATTGGATATGACTGCCTATCTTCTGTATGCATTAAAAACACAACAAAAAAAAAACGTTATATCCATATACAGTATATATATTTTAGATTTTTACAACTCTCTATATTTCTGTACTCCTTATGCACTAGAGTGTGAAATTACACTGGGTCTTTGGCTGTATTCATTGACAGTTTTAATTAAAAATGTATTAAATGGAGAAAAGGGAGGACAACAGAAGAGCAGGGCACCTATTATTTCTGAGAATGATGACTGTATCGTTTGTAATAATGGGACTTTTGTGTTCAATACCTTAATGATAAATTTAAGATAACTGCAGGCAGCATAAAATGTATTTGCATCATATACCAATTTTTTTTTACATTTTTATCAGTGTACAAGTATAATTTTATTGATAAGACATCTTGTCTTTGTGTTTGATCTGATCTGATGACCTTTTTTCCATTTTCTCATTTCCGCCTCTGGATCTCTAGATTAGCGTTTGACCTTCTGTCTGGTTTTTGACTTCGTTTGTGGATTTTAGATTATAAGCTTTTGAAATAAAATTTTAAAAATGCTTGCTCTTGTATTCAAGTCTTGCAGTTGTGACACTAACACTCAAATACTGAAGTGATTACTGGTGAGTGACAGAAAACACATTTGTTGTAAGCCAGCTGGGTAATTCTGCAACTACAATATACACTGTTTGCACTGAGGTCTTGTAGGGACCAAGAGGAGCTGATCTGATTGGATAATGCAGGAGCATGACTAACTGTGAATGTGCTGCATACACAAGCATGAAGAGATTTTTCCTTCCTATCAGTAAAAACATTACTTGTGCCGTTGGTGCTGTGGTGTTGTTATTGTTAGTTGTCTGACTACAGCTGTGCTACTCTAGCCATGCATTAATGATACAGTAAATAGCTCTTCCTTTGTAAATCTAAACTGTGTATCCATTTGTGGTTTACCCACTTTGCTGAAGCATTAATGCAGGACAGCCAAAAGTGCTTGGAGAAGAGTTCTAACAACCTTAAACAGCTCACAAATAACCTGATTAGCTAGTGTCATTGGGATTCAGATCAATTTTGAGGGAGATTTGCTGCCTGACAACTGTAAATTGTGTCTCAATTTCAGTCTTGAACTACAACCCGAATTCCAAAAAAAAGAGTAAAATGCTGTGTAAAATGCAAATACAAACAGAATGCAATGAATTGCAAACTCATAAGCCCATATTTTATTCACAATAGAACATAGAAAACATATCAAATGTTTAAACTAAGGAAATGTACCATTTTAAGAAAAAAAAAAAATAGGGTAATTTTAAATTTGATGGCCGCAACACGCCCCTAGTTGGGAGGGGGAAACAAAAGGCTGGAAAAGTAAGTGTTACTAAAAGGAAACAGCTGGAGGTTAATTGGCAACAGGTCAGTAACATGATTGAGTATAAAAAGAGTATCTTAGAGAGGCAGAGTCTCTCAGAAGTAAAGATGGGCAGAGGTTCACCAATCTGCGAAAAACTGCGTCTACAATTTGTGGAACAATTTCAGAATAATCTTCCTCGACGTAAAATTGTAAAGACTTTGAATATCTCATCATCTACAGTACATAATATCATCAAAAGTTCCTGAGAATCTGGAGAAATCTCTGTGCTCAAGGGACAAGAGCGAAAATCAATATTGCATGCCCGTGATCTTCGGGCACTCAGGCGGCACTGCATTAAAAACAGGCCTGATTCTGTAATGGAAATCACTGCATGGGCTCAGAAACACCTCCAGAACTCATTGTCTGTGAACACAGTTCGCCGTGCCATCCACAAATTCTGGTTAAAGCTCTATCATGCAGAGAAGAAGCCATATGTGAACATGATCCAGAAACACTGCCGTCTTCTCTGGGCCAAAGCTCATTTAAAATGGACTGAGGCAAAGTGGAAAACTGTTCTGTGGTCAGACGAATCGAAATTTAAAATTCTTTTTGGAAACCATGGACACAGCATCCTCTGGACTAAATAGCAAAGGGACCATCCGGCTTTTTATCAGCGCTCAGTTCAAAAGCCTGCATCCCTGATGGTATAGGGGTGCATTAGTGCCTATGGAATGGGCAGCTTGCACATCTGGAAAGGCACCATCAATGCTGAAAGGTATATACAGGTTTTAGAGCAATATATGCTTCCATCCAGATGACATCTTTTTCAGAGAAGGCCTTGTATATTTCAGCAAGACAATGCTAAACCACATACTGCATCTATTACAACAGCATGGCTTCGTAGTAGAAGAGTCCGGGTGCCGAACTGGCCTGCCTGCAGTCCAGACCTTTCACCAATTGAAAACATTTGGCGCATCATGAAATGAAAAATAGGACAAAGAAGACCCAGGACTGTTGAGCAGCTAGAATCCTGTATCAGACACGAATGGGGCAACATTCCTCTCCCAAAACTCCAGCAGCTGGTCTCCTCAGTTCCCAGACGTATACGGACTGTTGCTAAAAGAAGAGGCGATGCTACACAATAGTAAACATGGTCCTGTCCCAACTTTTTTTGAGATGTGTTGCTGCCATCAAATTCAAAATTACCTTATTTTTTCCTTAAAATGGTACATTTCCTCAGTTTAAACATTTGATATGTTTTCTATGTTCTATTGTGAATAACATATGGGTTTATGAGATTTTAAAATCATTGCATTCTGTTTTTATTTACATTTTACACAACATCCCAACTTCTTTTGGAATTGGAGTTGTAATATGAAGCATATGGATCCTGTGATGTGGGGTATGTGTAATCTAATCTTAACTCCTCTGCTGCCCTGGTTTCAAAACACTTGACCTTTATAACTCAACATCCTGTACTGTGGGAGAATGCCAGCTGTCTCACACAAAACCTAAATGTCATGCATAAAAGACTGATAACCAATAAGCTGAACTGAAGTTAATCAGAGCTTACAGAAGGAGTCACAATCGTTTTATTTTTTGGCTGTTTGTTTCTATCTCAATTGGTCATGAGAAATTCTGTGAGGTTTTGACCCCAAGTTTTTACTTAGAGGATAACCTGACACCACCTGGTGTGGTGGTTTTATGAATGAAGAATGGCCTAGGACAAAAAAAAATCAATAATATCTGTCTGATTCATAATTGTTTATGTGTGGTCTCTCACCCATTAGGAAGAGGTAAATGTGTGTTTTGTTTGTGAGATGGCTGGCAGACATATCATCATGGATGGGCTCATCATCTCAAGCTGACTTGCAGTTGGACTGAGATGCTAGATATTCCTAGAACTTAAATTGATCTTGCTGTTTCAAAAAGACTTCAAAAACAACAATTTCCACAGCATGTGAACTGGGATTTCGGCAATTATAGATTACAAAAGCAACAACACCCTACACTCTAACGTGGATGCTTCTTTCCCCAGTGTGCTGAATCAGTTCTTTGCTCGCTTCGACAACCAACAGCCAGTCACCCATGCTGCACCACCTGAGAACGAACAACCACTTGTTCTTCACTGCCACCAGGTTGACATCAATTGACATCACCAAAGCAGCTGGTCCAGATGTATGATGTATTTACCAACATATTCAACCTCTCCTGTGCTATGCTGAAACGACTACCGCCCAGTTGCCCTGACTCCAATTATCACGAAGTGCTTTGAGAGACTGATAATGATGCACATCAAAACCATCAAAATCCTGATCTCGACCGACACCAGTTTGCATACAGACCAAGAAGATCTATGGAGGTCTTTAGTGCACTCCAGTCAGCCCTCATTCACCTGGAACAACAAAACACATATGTCAGGATGTTTGTTGATTTCAGCTCTGCTTTCAATACAATAGTCCTCCACAAACTGGTTAACAACAACCACACACTGCTTGTGGATTATGGACTATTATGGACCAAGAAACCCCAGAATGTGAGGATTGGAGACTGAACATTATCCATCCTCATCCTGAGTGCCACAATGGTGTGTTCACAGACCTTTCCTCTTTTCCCTGTTTATACATGTCTGCACCCCAAAACACCCCTCCAAAACAATAGTCAGGTTTGCGTTTGACACCACAGTTGTGGGTCTGATTTCAGACAACAACAAGACGGCCTACAGGAAGGAGGTGGAAAACCTGGTGGTGTTCAACTTAGTCCTCAGCACCAATTAAACTAAAGAGATCATAGCAGGATGACTGTGAGATCCACACAATCTACCCTCCACATACATGGAGACTAGATGGAAAGAGTGGAAAGTTTCAAGCTCCTGGGCATCCACGTCACAGAAGTTCTGACATGGTCTCTCAACACCTCCAACCTAGTGAAAAGAGCCCAGCAGAGACTGTTCTTCCTGAGGAAACTGCTCTTAACAAACTTCTACCGCAGCACCATGGAGAGTATACTCTCCTATTGAGCAACAGTGTGGTAAGCTAACTTCACTGCTGCAAGTGGTGAAAGTGGTTCAGCAGGTCATCAGGACTGAGCTCTCCAGTCCATCTATGCCAGCTAACTACAAAAGAAGGCTCATAGCATTTTCAGAGACTAGTCCCATCAGGTCACCAGCTGTTTGTCCCTCTACCGGCCAGCAAGTGGTAGAGCACAATCTATGCAGGGACTAACAGGCTATGGAACAATTTCTTTCCAAGAGCTGTAACCTCCCTCACCCCCACCCATTCCCCTAATGGCTACTAAACACAAACACAAGGACCCTGCAACCACCTGAATACCTGAACCCCCTCACCTCGAATGCTGCTAACACAGAATAGAACCTTACAGACAATGCAACACAGTCCTATCAGGAACACAGTCCTAAAAATACACATGGATTTGCAGTTTATATACTCACATTCTTATTGCACATTACTTCAGTCACTTTAGACCACCTTGTTTACTGTCTTGTATAGTTATATGGATATATTATTTTGTGTTTATACTGTTTGTACTGTTGAAAGCTGCCAATCGAAATTTCTTTGTACACAGTACAATGGCAAAAAAGCTTATTATTTTATCTTATCATATCTTATCTAATTTGTTTCCTCGGAGCTCTCCCTAATCACTCTTGGTCACGCATAGTGTTAGATGGTTGTTCAATGTTCTCACTACATTTTTCTCAATACATTTTGCAGACCTGTCTTGGTCAGTCAGTCCAGAATGCCACAGCCCTTCTTGTCTCCAATTTTCATAAGTTCACAGGGCTCACCGCCTCTGGGATGGGGTAGGGGGTTGGAGTTACAGCCATGTTAATAATTCTGACAGTATGATCTCACAAAACCTTTCAATTCAATAATTAAAAATTCAAGCAATTGGTTGAATGTCTGACATTTATATTTAGTTGTTAGCAGAACTCTCTCTCCACATGTGGGATGTGAATTATACCCCCACACTGAGACAATGTCCAACGGGATTCTATAACACCTGAAGATTTCTTTGAACATAACTTCTGCTGTCTCTAAGACAGTGGGGAGTTGGGGCATATGTATTAGGCAGCAAGTCTAATGGTGGTGAAACCTTGTGAAACTGGGAGATCTGTTATGAACTGTGACATGAGTCCAGGGGCTTTTATGAATTGAGGAGTTCAGAGGGCAGATGATAGGAGGTTCTGAACTGTGTGAATACTGCACATTCTTGGATGTATCTCGTAATGTCACTGTAGCCCTTAATAAGAGTGCTTAATGATAATCAGTGAAAGTAGGTACACAGTAAAGTTGAATTTGAGTAAACTTTAAGTGCAGCACCAAGGTGTCAAAACCAAGCTGTGGGAAACAAAGGCTCTGGCAGGGCAAAGTGGTTTTATACTGATCATCTGTAGATGGCCTAAATCTCCAATAAATAATTTGGAAGCCCAAAAACATGTGCAGTGAGCAAGGAGACAAACACAGCATGAACTATCAGAAGAATAACAAGACTCACACAACCCTAATTATGGGCAAGACTTCGTAATAAATACATGTTTCTATACAAGACAGTCAGGAAGTTAGAATTCTGGAGATCAGAATGGTATTTAGATGATTAATTCCACCTTGACCTTATATGGACAGTTTGATAAGTTAATATTTAAATGTCATATCTTTTGAATGAAAATGATGTGACATTACACTCACAGCACAGTCTTATGGAAAACATATGGCCTCATTTCCTACTGAGCACATTTGATTAAAGGTATGCAAATTCTACACTACTTGAGGGTATGTATTTCTATGTGGCATTTATTGGCGAGCTTAATTAAAGATGAATTAAGGAGAAAGATTACAAACAATAGCACAGGATGATATCTGTTATTTCTGGTTATTTCTGAGCATGATAGGTTCATTGCTTAGTAATAGTTGCAATTTTATGTTTAGTCTATATCCATGAGATAAGGGTAACTGTTACGAGGCCCAAACAGTTTAGTATTTAAATGTCATTCCTTTTTTAAAAAATTGTAATTTCCCTCTAATAGAAAGCACTTACGGAAACCATTTGCCCTCATTTCCTACTAGTGTTCCAACAAAAGCATGCATATTAATGGCTGCTTTTCCCACATCATGCTTAATCCAAACAATGCCTTTCTCTTAATACTTATTCATGAATACACTTGTCTGGTTAGTATCACATATCCCGTCCCTTTAAGACTAAGGCAGAACCATAGTATTAAAGGAAAAATATGGCAACAAATGATATATACAGTATTAATCTGTATCCCATATGTTGTCAGGGTATGTTTGGTGTCTGACATTTTCCATATTTATAGCACATATAGAGCACAGATTTACATTTCAATAAAAACAGGTTTAAAAAAAATCAGTGGGCCTAGAACATTCTAATAATAAAACTGATGTGTTTCTCTGATGTCATAATACAACTATAATGATCAGTGAATCATTTAATCTGGAACCCAGAGGTCACGTCTATGTAGATTACAAATATCTGTAGCAGTAGCCTTCTCACTTATTACAGTGAGAGGTAAAATTGATTTTTTTTGCCCTGTTGTCCATGATATACATTTTTTTGTAACACCGAGTACAATATGGTGCTGTCCTTTGTTAGTACCTATAATTTAGAAGTTAGACTGTCACATTGAATATATAAAATACATATAGATAATATGCATCAAGATTACTTCAGTCAAGAACCAGTTCAAGTGGGAATTTATTCTTTTGATAAAAGCAACATCACATTGTTGTGATTGAAGTTTACACAGACTTTATCCAAGATTATGACATTGAAAGGAGGGGAAAAAACTGGGAAAATTGGAAACCAATTATTCAAATTTTGCACTGCAGATCTGTGAGACCAACATTAAGCTCATTACAAAGCAATCACAGATTTAGCGTCCACATGGATTCAATAAATTAATGTTACTGAGTGAGGATGAGTTATCCAAATCTTTAATGCGCTTTTATGTGGTATATTCTCTTTTGCCTGTGGTCTGTCAAGAAAAATCAATAAATACAAATAAAAAAACTTATTTCAACAAAGCTGTGAGTGAATAATGCATAAAAGTTCATATGTAGAACTCAGAAAATGTGCTGATTCTGAAATTAAATCCATGCAATAGCCACCAAAAATACAATAAACATGGGCAATTTTGATAATTTCCATTCAGCTAAACTTGATTTGATTTTTAAAATTGTTTCTACATCATCCCGAGGAGAAGATTATTACATTCTGCATTTATCATCATGCAAATTGAGTGAAAAAAACAAGTTTAGAAATGGGAAAACACAGCCTTAGCTGAATGAACATAAGTCTAAAAGAGAGATAGATACTCTAACAAGCTTTTAAAGCCTGAGGGTTTGAGTTAAATATCATATTAATATGCAGCCTTGTTTCCAGATGAGCGTGAAAGCAGATCAAAATGACCTGTAACAGTTATGTAAATCATGAACATGATTTTTTCATTTTTGTTAAACAAAACTCCTGTTAGACAGATAATCTGGCACTCATTCACCCATTAAATGTCCCGCTGGGAGAAACAGCAAAACAGCCAAATTGAATCTGGAAATATTTTAAGCTCTTTAGTGAATTTCCTGGCTGAATCAGTGAGTAGGAAGGTGCCATTGGTGAATAACATGGTGCCACAGTCATCTCAGACTCACAGACAATCCAGGTTTCATATATCAAAGGTGGCTATTGGTCGTGGTGATGGAGGGGAATGTCCAGTTCCTAAGACTTTGCAAAATGGTTGTTTGTGCCAACCATTTTGATATTAATTGATATCAATATCACTGTCCATTAACTTGAACAAACTTCGGCATAGCAGTGGAAGCCATGTTTATGAATAAGTGTACTGTAGCCAGAGGTAGCATCTATAGAGAAAAGAGCAGTGGGCCTGAAACAGAGCCTTGTGGGACACCAGACTTTTCTTTAGTATGCATAGAGAAGTCACTATTTACATTTACAAACTGATAATGATCAGTAAAATAAGACCTGAGCCATGAGATGAACTATTCCCTTAACTCCAACATTTTCTAGTCTGTCTAGAAGAATATTGTGATCAGTGGTATCAAAAGCTGTACTAAGGTCAAGCAACAAAAGCAAAGCGACACAAACCTGATCAGAGGCAAGTAGAAGGTCATTTACTTTTGCTGCTGGTAGTAATCTTTTTTGAGGAAATTTGTAGGGAAGGAATTCGAGGCTACAAATTGATGATTTTGAAGAGGAAATTAGTGAACTTAGTTTGGTTAATCAAATTGCCTGTATTTAAATTAATACTCAGTTTTTTTGCATAATATTTTCAACTTTGTCATTGAAAAAATCCATAAAGTCATTGCTACTCCATCCATCCATCCATTTTCCGTTCCACTTATCCTACACAGAGTCACGGGGGAGCCTGGAGCCTATCCCAGGGAACTTAAAGCCTGGACATCGCAGGGCTCAATCACACACCCATTCACACATTACAGACATTTAGGAAAGCTACAACGCATGTCTTTGGACTGGGGGAGGAAACCAGACTACCCGGAGGAAACCCCCAAAGCACGGGGAAAACATGCAAACTTTGCACACACAGGGCAGAGGCATTGTTGCTATATACTGTTTGATTTTTTTGTTTTTCTGTGGTAGTCTTCCTGCTAGTCAACTTTGCTACTTTATTATATAAGAGTTTTTGTTATCTTCTACTGAGATCGAGACATATGCTGATCTAGCAGCACTAAGAGCCTTCCATGCAATTATGTCACACGAGGTACATCACCTTAGACATAGTTCTACTGTATTTGCATTCAATGCATTCAGTACTTGTTTAATTGTTTCATTGTTTTCAGTCGTCAACCAGTGCATCCTCAATATCTGGGTAGGATAACAACACTTTCAGGTATTTTAACCCTTCCATATTAGAAGTTTTATAACTGAACATGTGCAGAAGAATATGGTGCCAAACAAACTGAGAACACAGGAACATGAATTTGCATTGAGAAAGACTCCGTAAGGTACTTTGGGTAGCACCAAGGAAGGACGTCATGGCCTTATTCAAACATGATATAATTAGACAGCTAAATGTTTATTCATTCATTCATTCATCTTCAGTAACTGTTTATGCTTAACAACAGATACATATATTTTCTACAAATCCAAAGATACAATTTACAAGTAGATATAAATATTGTATTTTATGTATGTTATAAATGTTACAGTCATATAAGGAGTTAAGAAATGCAAGAAAATGAAGGAATCACTCTGTAGGCTATCTTTGTTTTCTCCCTTTCAAATACATCTGAGAGTTACTCAGATGCCCAGTGGGCAGTGGATTAAGTTTTCTCATCCTCATGTCAGAGTCTCAAAACACACCAACGGCCTGTAGGCAGCTAGAGCTTTTTATCTTGCAGTGTGACTACAGTGTAAAAAAAAAAAAAAAAGAGGAGCCTATTGAACCTTATTAAACACACTCTTATACAAGAGTATCAGGTGTTAAATGGTGATGTCCAGTTTCACCTCTGGAGTAGCAATTAATATTAGTCCAGCCAGTCATACTGTAGAAAGCGGGGTTTAAGTTTGAAAAAAGACTGAAAATGTACATCAGATTTCAGATATTAGCATTAGTGATTGCATATTTAATGAAAAAATGTTAATTGTATACACATGCACAAATCTTTGGATAAACAATAAGAAGACATTTAAAATCTTCTTTCTTTCTTTGTTCTTTACAAGACTGATTTGTGTCTCCTGAAATATGTATTTGTGTCCCACTTACTCACCATAATTTATTCAGAACATGAAAGGTGCTGAATGTCATACACTTTGTGTTTGAGTTCCTGGATAATTCATCAAAGCAAAAACAACAACAACAAATTAATAAAACATTTGTGTACTCCACCTCAATAGTAATAGTGTAACTCATGCAATTACCCCCCCCCCCATTTCCCAATGCATACAAAGCCAAGATTCATAATGCATTTAAATGTAGAATGTATGCAGTAATAATGCGTTATATAATAATGCTGTATTTAGATTTTAAAATGGAATAATATAATGCATTTATCTTTTTTGAAGGACATGAGACCTGAAAAATCTTAAAGTCATATAAAAACACAATTGCAGTTACAGTATATACTCAGTGGCCATTTGATCAGGTCCACCTTCCTAATAGCACTATACTACTGCATCCATTGGTGCTTTTTCAGATATTAAAACCCCAATTCTGAAAAAGTTGGGACAGAATGGAAAATGCTAATAAAAACAAAGAGGAGTGATTTGAAAATGTACTTTGACTTGTATGTAAACAAAAAAACATATAAAGACAAGGTATCTGATGGTTTACCTAATCAACTGTATAGATTTTTTGAAGATAAATGTATATTTTGAAATTCATGCTCCAAAAAAAGTTCCAAGTTCCAAAAAAGTTGGGACAGGGGTAATTTAGGACTAATATCAATGTGACAAGCTGAAATAAGAAGGTGATGTGAAACGGGTGAGGCAATCGTCTAATCATAGTATATAAGGAGCCTCCAAAAAGGCCTAGTCCTTCAAGAGCAAGGATGGGTCGAGGCTCACCAGTCTGCCAACAGACGCGTCAGCGAATGATCCAACACTTTGAGAACAACATTCCCCAAAGACAAATCAGTAGGATTTTGGGCTTTTCACCTTCTACAGTGCACAATATAATTAAAAGATTCAAGGAATCCGGTCAAATCTCGGTGTGTAAAAGGCAAGGCCGAAAACCACTTGTGAATGTGCTTCATCTCTGATCCCTCAGACGTCACTGTCTTAAAAACCGTCATGAGTCTGAGTCCATGAGTCAGGATATCCTGACATGGGCTCGGGAATACTTTGGTAAACCTTTGTCACTCAACACCATTTGCTGCTGCATCCACAGATGCAAGTTAAGGCTTTACTATGCAAAGCAGAAGCCGTACATCAACATTGTCCAGAAGCTCCTCCCACTTCTCTGGGCTCGGTCTCATCTGAGATGGACAGTAGCACAGTGGAATCGTGTTCTGTGGTCCGACGAGTCGACATTTCAAATAGTTTTTGGACAAAACAGCCATCGTGTTCTCCAGGCCAAAGAGGAAAAGGACCATCCAAGCTGTTATCAGTGTCAGGTCCAAAAGCCAGAGTCTGTCATGGTATGGGGGTGTGTCAGTGCCCATGGCAGGGGTAACGTGCACATCTGTGAGGGCTCCATTAATGCAGAAAGATATGTACACATTTTGGAGCAACATACGCTGCCGTCCAGAGCAGGACAACACCAAACCACATTCTGCCTGGATTACAAGTCAAAAAATGTGTTAATAATGTGTTTTCAATATAGTACAGGGTGAATTGGTCTCTTTTTGTTTGTTTTTTTTGCATTTTCCATACTGTCCCAACTTTTTCGGAATTGGGGTTGTATTTGGATATTATGTATTCACAGATACATTAATTCTCTATACTTGTACGGTAATTCCATTATCCAGTGTCGAGGAGTTCCTCTTTATCAGTCTGAGTTCCTCTCAAGGTTTCTTTCTAATGTTCTTAGGGAGTTTCTCCTTGCCACCCTTGCCTCTGGCTCACTCATTAGAGGTCTAGACCTGGATTTCGGTGGTGAATGAGGCATGGAGGAAAATCAGTGTCCCAGTGTTTGATAAGTGATGGAATGAATGATGGAATCAGTGGTGTTGTCAAACTTTTGGACACAGGCCCAGCTGTATTATATCATAATAACTATTTTCATAAAGGAATCATTTAGGAAGATCGCTCGTCTAACAATGATGATGTCTTTTAAGTAGATTGTAGTGAATAAAATACATGTAAATACATGTTTTAATGACCATCTGCAGGTTGTGCATGACATGGTTTTATAAAATCTCCAGGTGCCTGCAGCATTTACTGTAATATAGGATAATCTTCTGTCGTTCCTTTTTTCGTTTCTTTTGCTTTTGCGCGTGCAAAGTGATTTAAAATTTTTTTTTTTTAACATTTTGGTGTTTTTCTAATCCTGTGTGATTGACCCTTTTGCCAGGTGTTCACTCCACACTGACACACACACAAAGTCTATTTACTTATGCGTTACTTACATGAAAGAATTTAAGCCAATGCTACTTAGCAGCGTTGTGTCCCATTGCCCCAAGCTGTCTCTTTAGATCTTCACCTCAGTGCTGATCAGTATAAACACTCCTGATGGACGCGGAGCTCCCTGCCCATGCTCAGGACTCCTGATGGCAGGCTTGCATGCACAGGTCACAGTGCAAACACTACAAAAAAGGGACATCAATTTCATGTCTGAAACAAAAGATTTTTTTAATACTGGTCCACTTTTAGTAATATTCAAATTGAACCCGGATCATATTGACCAAAAAAGAACGAAAGGATTAACAGTGTGTAAATGATCCGTGTCGAAAAGTTTGCCTCTGATGATTAAAAGCTGCCAGAGAGTGCAAACTTGGGAAATGTTTTTACAAGTTTTACACTCACCCAGGTTTTAAGCGAGCAAACACACCTGCCTCCCCAGAGGCATGTGAACCGCAAGTAAAACACACATACTAACTTCAGAAGCCGAGCTGCCATTGATTGAATACATTTCTTACTGTAACTCATAGATGGGCACAGTAACACTTATGCTGCTATGGTGTGTAATTACTCAACATGCTTCAGCAAAATATAGCGCTGACAAAAAATCGAGTGGCTCACATTTCCAGGCTAATGCATCTGGAAATGCATCTTTTTCTCGAACACAAAACCTGACATTGTTTTGCGCTGTAACGTGAGTAATTTTCATTTACACATTTATCCATTGGAGCAGACTCCAATCTAAACCTCAGGTCTCAACAATGGTAGAAATGATGCAGGACCAGGTATCCACCAATTGATAAGAATCAAGTGCAAAAATATTTGAAGGAGAAAGAGAAAGAACAATAACTAAAACCAATAGTTGGATCTAGTGCTAATAAACAGAAATGATCCACACACTCAGCATAAAGCAATAAGTTGAGCTATAGATGGTAGTCGTTATTGCTAATAGTACACCCTAATAGCAATAATAGAGTAATATCGGGGGGCACAGTGGCTTAGTGGTTAGCATGTTTGTCTTGCACCTCCCCGGTTGGGGGTTCGAATCTCCTCTACCCTGTGTGCAGGTTTCCATCGGGTACCTCCCCCAGTCCAAATTGCCCTGCGATGGGTTGGAAACCCGTCCAGGGTGTCCCCCGCCTTAAATTCCCTGGGATAGGCTCCAGGCTCCCCCGTGACCCTGTGTAGGATAAATGGATGGATGTAGTAATATCGGTAACTGTGACATAAGCAGGATTATGTTAAACTATCTGCAAATCCGACACACCCTGGGGCATAAATGGAACACACCTGGATAGACATATACAATACAGACAGTACACACATACACATATACCTACACAGGCAAATGGTCAGAACTGAGGGTAAGAGCCCTCACATGTTCATCTGTTCTCAGAAGATCTGCTTCTCTTGGTGTTTCATGAAGTTTCCGAAGACATTTGGAAGCATGAGAAGAATTAGAAGAGTACTATGTGGTGCTGATGGCTCAGAGATCAGGGATGAGTTTCAGGGATGAGATGACTGATCTGATTAGTTATTTTATAGGCAGCATCTAATGGTAGCAGCTACAGGGCTGAGTGATTTTATCAGTCATAGAAGTGCAGGTCATGATTTGGCTTTTCAAACAAATCTTCATTCTAGAAGATTCATTCATTCTTCATTCTGCTTATTCAGAGATAGAATATGAACTTCTCAGCAAGAGAAGTATGCAGGAATCTCAGTGAAGTTTCAAGGCTTTCCACTACAATGCTGTCTTTCTTTCTCCACTCAAGAAGGTATCCCTGAACGCAATAACACAGTGCAGCTCATCTCACTGCTCTCTGACTTGGGCTACAGCCATGTAGAATCACACAAGACAAACCACAGTCTTATGAGCATGTTGTTAGCTTTTTAGTACCTTTTTAGTACCTCCTTGCAATTATTCAAGGTGCTAGAAGTACAGTCAAATAGGTGGCCGGAAGCAGGTGAGGTTTCTTCCCCTGCCATTTCCATGAATGTCCATGGCAACACCTGGGCATAGTTTTTCTCACTGACCTACCACTTTCCCAAATCACACTACCATCTTTGTTGAACATGCAAACAGGTATTATGGAATCCTGGAGGACATTGTGTCTGATTATGCAGTACACCTGTTTACATCCCAGGTATAGAATTAATTTATGGGAAGATTAGGAGTATTGGTGAGTTTCACTTCCGGGTATCAACCTCAAGCCAATGGCTTTAATTCCTCTGGACCTATTGCACAGACAAATCATGTAAATGTCATCACTGGGGTGTAGGGCTAAAATATATAAAGTTAATTACTTAGCCCACTGCTCTCCTATAACCAACGACGGAAATAGGTGCAGCGAAGGTTAATGCGTGTTTTAATATATGATTTAAATATCTGACTCCATTTAATTGATTATCTGACTCCAATAGAATAATCTTCTAGTTAGTGCTAGAAGTGTTAACACTCAGTGTTCTACTGATATTTACTCTTAAGCAGCTTCGAGCGAAGTTTTCATTAAAATGACGTTCCTACGTCAGAGACTTTCATGTAGCTTCTTCATTAAACCATTATGTTGTTAGCTCAGAGGTTTCTATCAACGTACAAGCCTAGGCCTTTCCTATCTTACTTGTCAGAGGTTCTGTTTAAACTTGCAAGTATTAGCCTTTACTTTTGGCTTGTCAGAGGTTGACCTTAAACGTGTCTAACGTATTATACACTTTTAGTTTAAGAAGCTATTCATAATAAGAATACCAAACATAGACACAGAGTATTTAGAAGTAGAATAACAAATGGATTTAATATGAGACATAATTAAAAGATACATAAAATAGAGACAAGAGTAACTTACAAGATTACAGTCAGCATCATGAACCTCGGATGCAGGGTGGTAAAAGCATCTATGGCAAAAGACCTTTCGGATGTTACAAGCCTCCCTGATGTTATAAACTTCTGATGTTATAAACTTCTGATGTTATAAGCTTTTGATGTTATAAGCCTTCCTTTCTCTCTACCAAGCAGATCCTCTTAAACCCTTGACCCTCTTTGAAATGTATAGTGACCAGGATACCAAATGGAGATGAAACCATGTGTTTTAGGGCAGGGTGGACCCCATGGTGTTTTATGGCAGGGTTCTCTCACTTTAAGGAACTGTATGTTAATTAAGTTCCCGAGAATGAGTTCATGCAAACCAGGGGGTGCCTGTGTGTGTGTGTGTGTGTGTGTGTGTGTGTGTGTGTGTGTGTGTGTGTGTGTGTGTGTGTGTGTGTGTGTGTGTAAAGAGCACTTATTACAACATATATTGTAAATGTTATTTTCTAAACTATATGATATTTATGATATCACCACATCGTTCACCATGAAATATGGATACAAATGACACCAAACATGCCCTGAGGAATACTGTAATTAAACACAGTTTAGATAACCAGTTTTAGTTCACCTGGTATCTCTGAAACACATTCCTGATCATTTTAACCTTAATCACATTACTGCCACTATTTTAGAAATCTACTACAGAGGGATACTTTAATAAAAATTAAAAATGTTCTTGTGCTGGTTTCCCGAGCAGCCTGACCCACATCCTAACCAGCAAGTATACTGGTTTCCTGAGCCATCCAGCCTGGCTGTCTTGTGTCCACCTGCTGGCTTCACAGAGGGCATCGTTCTGCCTACTGGCTTTGCCAAGGGCATCGTTCTACCTCCCATCTATGCTGAGGGCATCACTCCACCACTTCACCTCAGCCTGACTCTACTGAGGACGTCATCATTGCTCCACTTCCTCCTAACGCTGCCAAGGATGCTGTCATTGTTCCGGATCCTCTTGACACAACTCAAGGGTCCCTGGTTCAATCCTGGGCTTTGGTTACTACCCATGTGGAGTTTCTCATGTCTGCATGTTCATGTGGGTTTCCTCCAGGTTCCCCAGTTTCCTCCCACTGTCCAAAAGCATGCAGCTAGGCAGACTGGCTATGGTAAATTGCATCTAGGTGTGTGAATGTGTGTGTGGATGGAGTCCCATCCAGGGTGAATTATCCCACGTTGTGCTCAGTGTTCCCAGCACAGGCTTTAGATCCACCACAATCAGGATAAAATAGTTACTGAAAATTATATATAATGTGTTGTTAGAGGGGGGACACGGTAGCTTAGTGGTTAGCGTGTTTGCCTCAATACTCCGGGGTTGGGGGTTTGAATCCTGCCTCCGCCTCGGGGGTCCCCGCCGGGTATTCTGGTTTCCTCCCCCAGTCCAAAGACATGTGTTGTAGACTGGCATTTCCAAATTGTCCATAGTGTGTGATTGTGTGTGCGATTGTGCCCTGCAATGGGCTGGCCCCCTGTCCAGGGTGTCCCCCGCCTCGTGCCCCGAGTTCCCTGGAATAGGAAGAGGTACAGAAAATGGATGGATTGATTAGTTTGATCATTACAATAAAGCAATTGTCTGTTCCTTAGTTTTCTTGTATGTAAACAGGGTTTTTAACATCATTAGCAGGGAGAATATATGTAGTTTAAAGAACAGATTGAGCAACTAGGTGTGCAAAAACACACACATTCTACAAAGGCACTGTATTATTTAGAAAGAAAATTATCCACACGGATAATCTGGAGACTGCTTTCATTAATAATCAATGTTTGGGGTTTCCTCACACCCATTAACCCTGCCCCAGTCTCAGTGCCTCGGGGTAAAACCAGGGACACATGGAGCGCTCCAGGTTTTTGATTGGATGATTGTGGCAGGAGCACAGGGGCAGAAATGATGCTTGAACAAAGGAAGTCATTCTAGAGAATGTATGATTTATTTGCCTTCAATCCTTTGGGTGGAAGTGCACTTTCAAATAAGTGTTTAGGTGTAAAGCCTTTCGTTTATTTATTTATTTTTAAAACCTTAGAATTTTTAGGCATCATTTATGAATTTCTGAGTGGAAGTGCACTTATATAAGTGATGTGTTAGTAACGCTTAGTAATAACTAGTATTCATGTGTGTATCTGCTGACGAAGCCCAAAAATATCACTTAAATGATCAAGTTCTATATAAGTATATACAATTTAATGATTTATTGAATCAATTGTCAGTGACTAATCCAACCATTTTGTTCTTAAATCCTTTGAAATTGCAATTTATTTACGTTTCTAAATTGTGTGAGGCTGTTGATTGACATTGACTGGTACACTCCACTCTGTGTTATGTATTATTGTCACTCACATACTGTGTGTGTGTATATATATATATATATATATACATATTTCTTCATTTCTAGCTCATAACTCTGAGAGCTGCTGCAGAAATTCAGTCGTCTCAAGGTAATCTCTACTCCACTCTATTTGAATGTCTGATTAACACACGTAATATTGCTCATGACAGAGCAAATCATTTCACACCTCTGAAACGGAACCAATCCCACGTAATTGAGTCGACACACCTGCCTGCAGCTAGGACGATGTAATCAGACTTCAAATGGTGCTTTACTAGGCTTGTCTGGGGGTGTGGATGCAGCTTCCAGAAAACAAATCTATCAGGCAGTATATTGTATATTTATCCAGGGAAGGCTACATGTATCGCATTTGTGTGATAGACATTTAGAGAAAATAGGTGAACAGTGACACCTATATCATTATATCTATTTAGCTATATAGTCCCTAATGAACAGCCATGTTTAAATCCCATGTGATTTTGAGATGTAGCTCTTGTGACAAAACCTAACCACCATTTCGACCCCTATTTTAAAAAGCTATTTTAAAAAGCAAAAGCTCCCCTATGAGCTGTCATGACAGAGTTGCTGATTCAGTGTTACGCCCGACCGATTTCTCTCCAGCAGTGATTGCTTCTCTCCTGTGAGTTCCTGCTGAGCTTTAATCAAATTCCTCCTTGGAACCTGTGCATATCTGTACAGGAACAGCTGCTCATAGCGAAAACTCCATGTATAAAAGAGCAAACTCTCATCTTCAAGTGGCTGTTATGACATAAATCAAAATGAAATTGACTTCCTCTGAACCTCCGGATACATTTTTACAGGCACGGTGCGATAAGTCTGGGACATTTCGGACAAATGGACAAGAGCTGTGCTTCAGAAGATGATGAAGGACTTTTATCTGAAACGTACTGTTTCTCTAGAAATTTCTAGAACCACGAACTTTTCACGAACTTTTGAGGTTCACAGTTTTTTATGCTGTGAGACTTGGGGTCAAAGGTCAGAATTCATGTGCAGATCAATGTTTACTCAGTGTGACCTGCGATGATCCACTGTTATTGTTGTTGAGAGAGAGAGAGAGAGAGAGAGAGAGAGAGAGAGAGATGTTCAATTGACCTTCACTAAATTAAAACAAGCACTATTATAAACATGTCTGCTGCATATATTTGTACATTGTTGGTTGTTATCTTAGTGACTTCATTGAACTCTTTCAAGTGGTGTGCAAATCTAGTGACTCAACACTTTAAGAAGACGTGATGTACCTCTTACTGTTATACTGTGTGGAATTGCATCATCATGTGAAAACCTCGACTGTACAACACATACCAACTCCACACAATCATTTCCCCTGAAAATATGCCAGGCACTCGTCAGGTGACAGTAAATTTCTGACATCTGCATGGAAGCATAGAAACATCTTCAGAGTGACTTGGACCAGTGAGTCAAGGTGACTGACTGGTGACTGACTGCACTTATTCCAAATGCCATCGATCATCTCATCTCACTCGCTGGAGACAGAGAGGCTATCAAATATCAAATCTGATTAGCTAATGAAGCGTATTAAATGACATAATTAATAGAACTGAATTGATTGAGGAGAAACAAGCAATACAGTAGCAGAAGAGCTAATGTTATTGTGCTAGCCTATAATCCTCTAGAGCTAGTTCTATGTCTATTTGTTGCTGTATTTTTTTGTCCCCAAACTTTCCTGTTGCTTATTGCTACAGTAGCTTATTCATTATGCGGTCATCATTTTACATAACATCATAAAACCTCACATTTCTCATAGCCAATCTCATAGCCAAAAATTGCTTAATTTAGCCTTGACTGGAGTTACAGGGCTAATGATACAAAGCAAACAAGTATTCAAGCTTACAGCTGCCAGAAGTCAGAAAGTCTCTATAATGTCTCATGATAATTACTGTATATCACGACAGGACAAAAATGAACGCATCATAGAAAGAAATAGAGGATGAATGACAGTTTCCAGGTATGTAGCTAGATAATTGGCACATGAATACTCCCATTATGGCAGAACATACAGTGGATCTAAAAAGTCTACACGCCCCAGTTAAAACTGCAGGTTTTTGTGATGTAAAAAAAATGAAACCAAGATAAATCATGTCAGAACTCTACCTTTATTGTGAAATTTTAACCTATAAATTAAAGTCAAAATCAAGATAAAAAACTTCCAATACCCAGTTTGCATAAGTGTGCACACCCTTTTATAATTAGGAACGTGGCAGTGTTCAGAATCAACCAATCACATTCAAACTCATGTTAAATAATAATTAGTATACACCTGCCATCAATCAAAGTGACTGATTACCCCAAATAAAGTACAGCTGGTCCCATAGGATTTTCCTAACATCTTCTTGGTAACATCCAACTAGAAATGCCATGAGCCGCAAAGAGCTTACAAAGCAGGTACATGATCTCTGTTGAAAAATATCAATCAGGAGAGGGTTGCACAAAAATTTCCAAGGCATTGGATATACCATGAAACACTGTAAAGACAATAATCACCAAGTGGAGAAAATATGTCACGACAGTGACACTACTAAGAACAGGACGTCCCTCTAAAATTGAGAAGACCAGGAGAAAACTGGTCAGGGAGGCTGAGAGGAGCCTACAGCAATATTAAAAGAACTGCAGCAATTTCTGGCAGGTTGCTCCCTACATGTGACAACAATCTCTCGAATTCTTCATATCTCTGGGCTGTGGTGTAGGGTGGCAGGACAGAAGCCTTTTTTAAGCAAAAACAAATGAAAAATGCATCCAGTCTCCCAAAACCATGTGAATAATTAGTTATGGTCTGATGAGACCAAAGTTGAACTTTTTGGCCATAATACCAAAAGAAGAAAAATACAGCACATCACCCGAAGAACACCATCCCCATGGGGAAGCATGGTGGTGGCAGCATCATACTTTGGGGCTGTTTTTCTTCAGCTGGAACTGGGGCTTTAATCAGGGTGGAGGGAATCATGAATAGCTCCAAATACCAGGCAATTCTGGTGCAGAACCTTAAGGCTTCTGCTAAAAGACTTGAGATGATGAGAAATTTCACCTTTCAGCATGACAACAACCTGAAGCAAATCTCCAGATCAACAAAGGAATGGCTTCACCAAAACAAGTTTTTGGAAAGGCTCAGTCAGATTCCAGATCTAAATCCAACCAAAAATCTGTGTGGTGACCTGAAGAGGGATTTGACAAACTTTTGCAAGGAAGAATGAAAAAAGATATCAGAGTCAAGATGTGCCAAACTGATTGAGTCTTACCCAAAAAGACTGAATGCATTTTTCACTTTAATTAATAGGTTAAAATTTCACACTATAGGTAGAAAACATGATTTATCTTGGTTTCATTTTTTTTTTTTTTTACAACACAAAAACCTGCCATTTTAACAGGGGTGTGTAGACTTTTTATGTCCACTGTAGTAGCTATCTTCATCATTTAATCTGACATAAAGAACTCATGTTAATGCACAGTCTGTTACAGGATTCTTATTGGAATCTTATCTGTTACAGGATTCTAACATCTAAGTTAACTGAGAAATGCCTGTGCAATCCTTCACACCTCTGAGGTTCATCATCAGTTCTACTGAATGACTTGAAATTTTAAATCTCAGTGTATGGGATCACATCTGTGACATCATCAAACGGGTCTCGTTTCAATGACACGGAAACCTGAAAGTGTGAATGTAAAAAAACGATGACGTAAAAGTGGTACACACAAATAATGTTGTATAACATGAAAATGACCTAAAACTATTTTTAAGAGATTAGAATATCTAGTAGTTTTGCAGTGATGTCAGTCAGATATTATAATTAGCATGTGTTCTGGTTTTGCAGTAGATATCTGGCAAAATTGGGACCAAAAAAATGAATTTGAGTAGTGTTAGTAATAATACAAAGTAATAATTTCAAAAAGAAGAAGAAGAAGAAGACTATGTAAATATGAATACGTAAGCAAGTGAAACACTGAGAATGTCACTGAAGATACACATGCACTCCAAACACACACACACACACACACACACACACACACCACCATCACCACCATTCCAACCCCACCTCCCCCAACAATACACACATTCTGCCTCCTCAGGCTGTCAGTGTGTGTTTAAATTGAACATATGCTGATTATTCAGCAGTTCAGAATTGGTAAAGCTGCCAGGCTGTCAGTGTGTTCCCAATGCCTGAGACACACACACACACACACACACACACACACACACACACACACACACACACACACATGAATGTAGACAGGGACAGAAAACAAAAACATAGCAGAAACAGTGAAATACTTAAGATCATAGGTTAATATTGCATTAAGGATGAAATAAACAGAGGCTTGGATTGTATGATAGACTCCCACTTAGACAGCAGTCTAGCCAAGTGGTATCTAATGGTATCTGCTGACAGCTTCCTACTGTCTAAATTAGTCAACCCCCTAATTAACAAAACAGATTTCTGAGAAGGCAGGTTGTGAAAAACCCTCGAGTGACTGCAAAAAACCTGCAGCAAGACTCAGCGGTATGTCTGGAGAAAGAAGAATGAAGAAAGAACACTCTGTCCACAGTCAAGCATGGTGGTGGCTTGGTGATGTTCTGGGGCTGCTTTGCATCCTCTGGCACTGGAAATCTGCAGCATGTGGAAGGCAAGATGGATTCATTGAAGTATCAGGAAATCCTAGGAGAAAACATCATGCCGTCTGTGAGGAAGCTGAAGCTTGGGCATCATTGGACCTTCCAACAGGACAATGATCCCAAGCATACCTCAAATTCCACCAAGGCTTGGTTGCAGAAGAAGTCCTGGAAGATTCTACAGGGCCATCACAGTCACCTGACTTGAACCCTATAGAAAATCACTGGTGGGATTTGAAGAAGGCGGTTGCAGCACGCAAACCCAAGAATATTACTGAACTGGAGGCCATTGCTCATGAGGAATGGGCTGAGATTCCTCAGGAACGCTGCCAGAAGCTGGTGTCTGGCTATGCATCTCGTTTGCAGCAGTTCATAACAGCAAAAGGGTGCTCTACTAAGTACTAAAGATGCTTGCCATGAAGGGTTTGAATAATTTTGAGACTGGAGAAGTCATTATAAGTTGCATTTTCAGTTGAATTTGGGGAAACCACTTGAAGCAATCGTTGTGTTGAACTATTTCAATCGCTTTTGTTTGATTTGTTCATTGCAAACAGCTGAAAGTCTGTAAATCTTGACAATAAACCTTGAGTAGTTTTTGAGTTTGTATGTTGGAGATGTTGGAGTGTTCCTCTTATACCATAAACATTTACCAATGATTAATGAATGACAAGTGCAAACTGTTTATGTTTACATTCATGTTATGTAACATCTTGTGCCTTCTGGTTTCTCTGGGTTTTTGTGGGACTTTTTCTCTTTAAAGCTATAACAGGAAGTAGCTCCCGTTTCAGAAAACATACTGACTGCTTTTGACACTGAGATAAGTAATGAATGATTTACCACCTTTTACACATCCACAACAACACCTGGACAACACCCCACAGCGCGATGGAATAACAGCATGCTACTAAATAAATGCTGTACATTTTGATGGCCTTCATTTAAAAGACAGCATTTGCTATTCATTTGATTTAACCTCTTGTATATGAATGGAAACATGAATGACATGTAAGTCAGTATAGACCTTATGAAACGTGTAAAATAAAAATAAAAAGCTGTGTGCAGAGATGCTTTCTGTATATTTTGTTACCTTTTGAACATTTGCTTTGGAAAAAAAAAGCTTATAATTAATTACATATAGGAGAAGAGCATGTAGTCATTCTATCTATATTCTGTAAATCCATATGCTAGTCACTCTATCCATATAACCCATACTGCACACTATGGGGCATTAGTGACTATCTGTGGTGTCATTTGGCCATAAAAATGGCTTTTAACATCAAAAGATGCACTTTTGGCAGACTTCCTCAATCCTCAATACCTTAAATCCTTATCTTATCTGTTTAGCAGGCAGGGTGATTACAGTTAGCATTTCAAACAGGACAATAGCTATTACAGATTAGCAGTTCCTAAATTCATGATCTTATCTTTTCTCCAGATAGGGAAAGAGGATTATAGCAGCATCCTAATTTGCCAGAATCTCTTCAAAAGTGTCCTGAAGTTAGGATAACCCTGATGGTGTCTTAACTTTTTTCTTAACTGTAGTTTACTCTCTACTGTTAGCTGCTTCACTGGAGACTTAATATTAGCCTTGCTGAATAGCCAACTGTGTATCATAAAATACGTAGGTGATCATGTTTGTTGTTTTATTTGGGGGCGGGTGGGGGGTGGGGGGGGGCGGTTGTGATTGCATACAGTGGGGGAAAAAAGTATTTGACCCCCTGCTGATTTTGTACGTTTGCCCACTGACAAAGAAATGATCAGTCTATAATTTTAATGGTAGGTGTATTTTAACAGTGAGAGACAGAATAACAACAAAAAAATCCAGAAAAACACATTTCAAAAAAGTTATAAATTGATTTTCATTTTAATGAGTGAAATAAGTATTTGACCCCCTATCAATCAGCAAGATTTCTGGCTCCCAGGTGTCTTTTACACAGGTAATGAACTGAGATTAGGAGCACTCTCTTAAAGGGACTCTCTTAAAGGGAGTGCTCCTAATCTCAGTTTGTTACCTGTAAAAAGACACCTGTCCACAGAAGCAATCAATCAATCAGATTCCAAACTCTCCACCATGGCCAAGAACAAAGAGCTGTCCAAGGATGTCAGGGACAAGATTGTAGACCTACACAAGGCTGGAATGGGCTACAAGACCATCGCCAAGCAGCTTGGTGAGAAGGTGACAACAGTTGTTGCGATTATTCACAAATGGAAGAAGCTGTCAGTCTTCCTCGGTCTGGGGCTCCATGCAAGATCTCACCTCGTGGAGTTTCAATGATCATGAGAACGGTGAGGAATCAGCCCAGAACTACACGGGAGGATCTTGTTAATGATCTCAAGGCAGCTGGGACCATAGTCACCAAGAAAACAATTGGTAACACAGTACGCCGTGAAGGACTGAAATCCTGCAGCGCCTCCAAGGTCCCCCTGTTCAAGAAAGCACATGTACAGGCCCGTCTGAAGTTTGCCAAGGAACATCTGAATGTGTTGTGGTCAGATGAGACCAAAATTGAGCTCTTTGGTATCAACTCAACTCGCCGTGTTTGGAGGAGTAGGAATGCTGCCTATGACCCCAAGAACACCATCCCCACCGTCAAACATGGAGGTGGGAACATTATGCTTTGGGTGTGTTTTTCTGCTAAGGGGACAGGACAACTGCACCGCATCAAAGGGACGATGGACGGGGCCATGTACTGTCAAATCTTGGGTGAGAACCTCCTTCCCTCAGCCAGGGCATTGAAAATGACCTTAATGACTTGGAGAGGATCTGCAAAGAGGAGTGGGACAAAATCCCTCCTGAGATGTGTTCAAACCTGGTGGCCAACTACAACAAATGTCTGACCTCTGTGATTGCCAACAAGGGTTTTGCTACCAAGTACTAAGTGGAAGGGGTCAAATACTTATTTCACTCATTAAAATGCAAATCAATTTATAAATTTTTTGAAATGTGTTTTTCTGGATTTTTTTGTTGTTATTCTGTCTCTCACTGTTAAAATACACCTACCATTAAAATCATAGACTGATCATTTCTTTGTCAGTGGGCAAACGTACAAAATCAGCAGGGGATCAAATATTTTTTCCCCCACTGTATGTATTCGCCCCACTGCTGTAAAATATGTAAATTCACAAGATACACTATTAGTACAAAGGACTGCATCTGTGTGCAATTGATGTGTCACATGATCTCAACATACACTACATGGCCAAAAGTATGTGTGCACCTGACTACCACATCCATATGTGCTTGTTGAACATCCCAGTCAATATTTATTCCCATCTTTGCTGTTATAGTAACCTCCACTCTTCCTGGAAGAATTTCCACTAGATTTTGGAGCGTGGCTGTTGGGATTTGTGCTCATTAAGCACAATCAGTTCATCGTGTACAAGAGCATTAGTGAGGTCAGGCACTGATGTTGGGTGAGGAGGCCTGGGGTGCAGTTCCAGTGTTCCAGTTCAGGTTGAGGTCAGGGATCTGTGCAGGACACTCAAGTTCTTCCACAACACCCTTGGCAAACCATGTCTTTATGGACCATGCTTTGTGCACAGGGGCAAATCTTAATCCTAACAATTGTATGCTTCCATCTTTGTGGCAGCAGTTTGGGGAAAGATCACATATGGGTGTGATGGTCAGTTGTCCATGTACTTTTGGCCATGTAGTGTAAATACACCTGTTCCCAGAAGTCCCTAAACTTTGTTAGAAAGCATACATAAACAAATAGCATCATGAAGACCAATGAGCTATCAAAACAAGCCTGTTCTGAAAACGTATCAGTCAGGGTTTGGTTATTTTAAAAAATCCCAAACTTTGAATAACCCATGAAGAACTACAGGTGCATCTCAATAAATTAGAATGTCGTGGAAAAGTTCATTTATTTCAGTAATTCAACTCACATTGTGAAACTCGTGTATTAAATAAATTCAGTGCACACAGACTGAAGTAGTTTAAGTCTTTGGTTCTTTTAATTGTGATGATTTTGGCTCACATTTAACAAAAACCCACCAATTCACTATCTCAACAAATTAGAATACTTCATAAGACCAATAAAAAAAAAAACATTTTTAGTGAATTGTTGGCCTTCTGGAAAGTATGTTCATTTACTGTACATGTACTCAATACTTGGTAGGGGCTCCTTTTGCTTTAATTACTGCCTCAATTCGGCGTGGCATGGAGGTGATCAGTTTGTGGCACTGCTGAGGTGGTATGGAAGCCCAGGTTTCTTTGACAGTGGCCTTCAGCTCATATGCATTTTTTCTCATTTTCTTCTTGACAATACCTCATAGATTCTCTATGGGGTTCAGGTCTGGTGAGTTTGCTGGCCAGTCAAGCACACCAACACCATGGTCATTTAACCAACTTTTGGTGCTTTTGGCAGTGTGGGCAGGTGCCAAATCCTGCTGGAAAATGAAATCAGCATCTTCAAAAAGCTGGTCAGCAGAAGGAAGCATGAAGTGCTCCAAAATTTCTTGGTAAACAGGTGCAGTGACTTTGGTTTTCAAAAAACACAGTGGACCAACACCAGCAGATGACATTGCACCCCAAATCATCACAGACTGTGGAAACTTAACACTGGACTTCAAGCAATTTGGGCTATGAGCTTCTCCACCCTTCCTCCAGACTCTAGGACCTTGGTTTCCAAATGAAATACAAAACTTGCTCTCATCTGAAAAGAGGACTTTGGACCACTGGGCAACAGTCCAGTTCTTCTTCTCCTTAGCCCAGGTAAGACGCCTCTGACGTTGTCTGTGGTTCAGGAGTGGCTTAACAAGAGGAGTACGACAACTGTAGCCAAATTCCTTGACACGTCTGTGTGTAGTGGCTCTTGATGCCTTGACCCCAGCCTCAGTCCATTCCTTGTGAAGTTCACTCAAATTCTTGAATCGATTTTGCTTGACAATCCTCATAAGGCTGCGGTTCTCTCGGTTGGTTGTGCATCTTTTTCTTCCACACTTTTTCCTTCCACTCAACTTTCTGTTAACATGCTTGGATACAGCACTCTGTGAACAGCCAGCTTCTTTGGCAATGAATGTTTGTGGCTTACCTAGTGAACCAAACTGAGAGACCATTTTGAAGGCTCAGAAAACCTTTGCAGGTGTTTTGAGTTGATTAGCTGATTGGCGGGTTTTTGTTAAATGTGATCCAAAATCATCACAATTAAAAGAACCAAAGACTTAAACTACTTCAGTCTGTGGCATTGAATTTATTTAATACACGAGTTTCACAATGTGAGTTGAATTACTGAAATAAATGAACTTTCCCACGACATTCTAATTTATTGAGATGCACCTGTATTAACTCCATTATTTTTTTTAAAAATGAAAGAATACAGCACAACTGTGAAAATGGAGGCCTATTCTATTAAATGTCATGGGGTAAGAAAGGTATAAGTCAGAGAAGCACTCAAGAGGATAACTCTCAACATGATGCTACCACCACCATGCTTCACTGTGGACATGGTGTTCTCAGGGTGATGAGCAGTACTGGGTTTCCACCAAACTTTGTTCCATTTTGGTCTCATCATACCATAAAACCTTTTTTCCCCCACATGCCTTTTGGCAAATTCCAAATGGAATTTCATATCACCACTCTTCCATAAAGCAGAACTTTTTGGAGTGTCTGGACTGTGTTTGTCATGTGAACAATTTCTCTCATCTGACCTGTGGATCTCTCCTGCTCATTCCCATTTAAGCTTGGCCTCTTTGTTGCTTCTCTAATGTCCTCCTTACCTGGTCACTGACTTTTGGTGAACAGCTTCCTCTAGGCAGAGTCATGATTATATTATGGACACACTTCAGTGTAAGGCACATCATACACTGCACTACTCAACACTGTAAATAATGTGGCACTGGTGAAGAAGTGCAAAGTGATGCAGACATTTTGGTCTATTTGTTTTCAGTGTACATTTCCAGTAATTCCAGTAATTAAACGAGATCATCTAAGATCTCGTTAGCAAATGCTAGAGGATCTGTCTAGTTTCAAAATTGTCTGGCAGCCGGTGGCCTGGATGAAATCTTAGACAAATAAAGAAAACTAGATTACCTGTGTGCAATTATGTTTCTTGCTTAGTGGCTTTTATACGTTAATCTAAGTGTTAAAGAAAAATAATAAACAAACAAAAAAACAATTACATTGTTAATGTTACAACTTAGTTGTAATGTTACAACTTATGTTAAGTTACATAATGCATAATAATAATAATAATAATAATAATAATAATAATAATAATAATAATAATAATAATAATAATAATAATAATAATAATAATAATGCACTAAGATAGCAGCAATTTGTTAAACAATGCCATAGCAGAATGATTTCTATTTTCCAAATGAAACACTTTTTTCCTGTATCTATGGTTACTGGCCCAATACTTATCCAGTGGACCCATGACTTCACATGGCATGCCCATTAGAATTGATCAAGCTAAGCTATGCTTCAACATTAGCCTGACAAAGAACAGGTTTGTAGAAAAAAAAGTAGTGTTGCCATAGTAACTGAGCAGGGCTTGAGATTAGCTTCCATTATGGAACTGCAATTGATGGCTTGTTAGATGTTTCATGTAAAACCCTCAGGATCGTAAACACCAGGAGTGAGACATTGCAATAACGTCTGAAAGCCCAAGTTAATTGTGTGTGTGTGTGTGTGTGTGTGTGTGTGTGTGTGTGTGTGTGTGTGTGTGTGTGTGTGTGTGTTTTGATTGTGAACAGGTGAGGCTGATAAAAAGTCCAGTTAATGTTAACAGGTTATGGATCATTTGATGGGTCATGTGATGCGGTGGGTGGTGCTGTGCCACAGCTTGTAGCATTGCTACCTCACAGGTCCAGGGTCCTGGGTTCAATCCTGAGCTCAGGTTACTGAACTAGCTAGCAATGCTAGCTTGCCCCTAGGTATGTGTGTGTGTGCGTGGTGCACTTTGATGGACTGTTGCTCCATCTGGGATGTGTTCCCAGGAAGGGGTATCGATCCATCTTATTTAGTTCATGAAGTGAAGCGTGATCAAGGCAGATAAACCAGAAGAAGCAGGTGAGAATCATTAAAGCGTTAACAGACATAAGGCCAGGCGATCGGCAAACAGACAAATACCAAGACTTGATGGGGGAAATAACTAGACAGACTAAAAAATGCTCATGAGTCTATTTCAAGGGATGTGGGAGATTGTAAACAGGTGTTATTATATTAGTGATTGGATGTCTGATGCCGTGGAATGAGGATAGGTGTGCAGAGAGTCTTGGGACTGGCTGTCAGCTGACATGGAATTTGGTAGAGGAATCTATGTAGGTATTGATTCATTTGTGTCTTTCAGAGTGGTGTCAATAAGTTCTAATCAATAACTAAGATATTTCTCTACCCAAAGAATGGGCACGTTTACAACCATGGGCTAAATATTGCCAGAATTCCATTCAACACTCAGCTTTAACATTTGAGTGGTTTTGTAAAAGCGAAAGAGTTTAAGTGGAAACACAAAGATGCTTTTAATAATTGCTCCTATTACATTCTTTTCTAAAAACCCCACACAGGCAGAGGAGTGCTACAAGACTGGAAACTGAGAATTCTTGGCCGTTAAGTAAATTCCTTATGCTGCTGGAGCATCTGCAATGGGACTGGGGAGGCTTGACTGTGAGAAAGTATAGCCCTCACCTCCTCCTCTGAGGCACCTACTTCAATGATAAAAGGCAGGTTCAGATCAGGATGTTTTAGGATGGGGGCACAGTGAACTCATCTAGATGTAGATACCAGGAAATGAAAGCTGAAATTATGATCAGTCGTCTCATACTCATCTTTTGATCTCCCACCCAAATGTGTAGCAAAACAAAAGAATTGGCCTTGCTGTTCCAATACTTTCAGAGGGGACTGTATCTTTATTGAAGACATATGCTAAGAAGGGCACTCAGGACAGTTGGAATTCACATTTTCCCCTTAGATGAACAGGCTTGGAGTCTTTTGCAAGACTTGCTTGACATTGTATGAGTTTCTGTTGTATGAGGTTCTGTAGAGAATCTGAATATATCAGGACATAGGCTATGACAAATTTACCTAGAACAGTGGTCACCAATCCTGTTCCTAGAGAATTTGGTTGGAGATGAAACCCGCATTACTGCCCTCCAGTAATATTGGCACCTTGGTAAATATGAGCAAAGAAGGCTGTGAAAAATGGTCTTTATTGTTAAACCTTTTGATCTTTTGTTAAAAAAAAAATCACAAAAAATAATCTGCTCTCATGGATATCAAAATTGCAAACACAACACAAGTTAATCCTTGTTAAATATAAAATATATTTGTTAAATATAGGTGTGCAACAATTATCGCACCCTTTTAGTCAATACTTTGTGCCACCTCCCTTTGCCAAGATAACAGCTCTGAGTCTTCTCCTATAATGCCTGATGAGGTTGGAGAATACATGGCAAGGGATCTGAGACCATTCCTCCATACAGAATCTCTCCAGATCCTTCAAATTTCGAGGTCCACGCTTGTGGACTCTCCTCTTCAGTTCACCCCACAGGTTTTCTATGGGTTTCAGGTCAGGGGACTGGGATGGCCATGGCAGGACTTTGATTTTGTGGTCAGTAAACCATTTTTGTGTTGATTTTGATGTATGTTTTGGATCATTGTCCTGCTGGAAGATCCGACCACGGCCCATTTGAAGCTTTCTGGCAGAGGCAGTCAGGTTTTCATTTAATATCTGTTGATATTTGAGTCCATGATGCCATATATGATGCCATGTAACAGCCCCAAAACATTAAAGAGCCACCACCATATTTAACCGTGGGCATGAGGTACTTTTCCATATGGCTACCTCTCTGTGTGCACCAAAACCACCTCTGGAGTTTACTGGCAAAAAGCTCTATTTTGGTTTCATCTGACCATAGAACCCGATCCCATTTGAAGTTCCAGTAGTGTCTGGCAAACTGAAGACGCCTGAGTTTGTTTTTGGATGAGAGTAGAGGTTTTTTTCATGAAACCCTTCCAAACAACTTGTGGTGATGTAGGTGACTTCGGATTGTAGTTTTGGAGACTTTCTGACCCCAAGACGCAACTAACTTCTGCAATTCTCCAGCTGTGATCCTTGGAGACTTTTTGGCCACTTGAACCATCCTCTTCACAGTGCGTTGAGACAATATAGACACACGTCCTATTCCAGGTTGATTCATAACATTTCTTAATTATTGCCCTGGTGGTGGAAATGGGCATTGTCAATGCTTGTGCTATTTTCTTATAGCCACTTCCCATTTTGTGAAGCTCAGCAACCTATTTCCGCACATCACAGCTATATTCCTTGGTCTTACCCATTCTTATGAATGACTAAGGGAATTTGGCCTATGTGTTACCTCATATGTATACCTCTGTGAACTAGATTCTTCAAGAGTTGCATGGAAATCTTGAGATGATTGGATGGAGTCTATGAGCATTGTTGGAGTCTATGAAGATTCTGGCTGCTCATATATCGATGAGCTCTGGGAGGTGATACATAGGGTCTAAATGTTGAATTACAACCAGTATGCAGAATTGACATAGGGCATACTCACTGTATTAGCATGCAGTTGTTCTCCTGTGCGCTGTTCAGAACAAAGAGTTGTTCCATTAGTGGTTCAGATGGTGTATTGTGTGATGTAATGTGCTGCTACTCTACTGTAGAAAAAGGCCCTTTTCCAGTTGTTTTGGATGTTCTTGGGTGGTTAGATTTGTGTGGCTAATGTGCTTGGGTTTGGAAGGGGAATTGTTTCCTTTTACCATGACAATTCGCACTTGTGTGGGGCCAGGTTTTCTTCTTTCCACGAGGAGCTTGTCAAGACAAATAGCCAATGCACTGAGTGGATCTAGTAACAGTTCTGTGATTACATCGCTCCTTAGTCCTGGTGAAAATGCAGTTAATGAAGTTTAGCTGCTGTGTGAAGTCCTTATTTCCATTTTTTAAAGATGCATTTGTCTGTCTCTTTGCCATTGTATGGTATTGAGATGCAAAATATGGTGTAACAATGTAGAGTCACCAATCCACCTACTGGTATGTTTTTTAACTCAAGCTCAAGATCAAACCTGGAGCTGTGAGGCAGCAACTGTTCCCCCTGTGCCAACCCTTATCAGTCAGTTATAATAGATATTATTTTTTATAATAATAATAATAATAATAATAATAATAATACGAAGAAGAAGAAGAAGAAGAAGAAGAAGAAGAAGAAGAAGAAGAAGAAGAAGATCAGAGTCACGACTGTTGGGAATGCAAAAGACCATGCAGGATTATTAATGTAAGAGGGAGGAGTGGATAACAAACCTACAGTGTGTGTGTGTGTGTGTGTGTGTGTGTGTGTGTGAGAGTTTTGAATGAGGTGCAGTTTCTATGGTTATGGAACTGAAGTCACTGTAAATGAGGTAGTGATTTAGCTAACATTCGTTGTTTTTTTTTTATGAGATGACCTTTAGAGCGACATTAAACATTGTTGGGTCAATATTCATTTCTTTCAACTTTGTTACATTGCAGGCTGATCTACACAGTTCTGGGGGAAACAATAACAACTAAACAATTAGCCCGCTTTTGTGTTGCTAATTTGACATTTAGTGCAGGAAGATAAAACAGCAATGACATTTTAAGGCACAGACAGCATCAAATAGTTCATCTTTGTGTGTGTGTGTGTGTGTGTGTGTGTGTGTGTGTGTGTGTGTGTGTGTCCTCAAACACTGAGAACACACTGACAGCCAGGGCGAGACTAAAATGACAGAATAAAAACGTTGTTTTTTGTTTTTTTTAAACAGCTGAATAATCAGCATATGTTTAAGTTCAACGCACAAGTCAAAAAACATACCCAGGCAGGACATGTAACCTTCTTGTCAGGCCACCTGGGTTAGTGATTTGTAGTGGACGTGTTGCAGGTGATGGAAAACAAAGAACTGATTGAATGACATCACAAGTAATGTAAGGGGAGGGAACAGTATTTAAATTAGGTGTGATACCATCCTGTATTGTGGACTTTTAGGTACAACCCCCCCCCCGCCAAAAAAAAAACCTACATATTCATTAAAAAACAGACAAACACATGCTATCTTGCTCATTTGACTGACGCAATGCTGCAAAGACCCTGTTAGTAACTGTTGTATTTACACACACGTAAGCCTCGAGTAAATCACATCCTGAGTATGTAAACCTTGGAGGAACGCTGTGTCTACAGTCTGTGAAGCTGTTGAAGACTCGGTGTGCAGTTTACATGATGCTCAACCCGGAGCCTAGAAACTTCCTTTATGTTATAGTAGGATTAGAAGTAGATGAGACCCAAAACCTCTGTTCACTTTTCTCTTCTGACGAATACATGCACAATATTATGATTGGAAAGCCAACATGTTTACTTCATCTGATGCATGATAGAATCTCGGCTTTCGTTGTTCATATTTATATCACATGTATGAATTATATTCATGGTTTGGATTTGGATTTTGGAAAGACATTGTGTCTCTGTATTTCTGTACATGCCATGAACAACTAAACAGGATACATCTGCAACCAATTATCGGTTATTGATTAGAATCCAAGCCACACAGGCAGACTGGTTTTCGGGCATGAAGACAACAAAAAAGAAAGACAAACTGTTATTCTGTCATCAAGTAGTCAGTGTTTATATAAGTTCAGTAATGGCTCATGTATGCTTGAGGGGAATCTATTGTGTTTTTTTTTTATTTAACTAGTACTGGTACAGTTTTTTTCAGTCTCTAGATTAGAATACCTAATAAACAGGTTATTGGTGGTTTTGTACTAGTCTGTAATTGGTAAGTAATGACATGTTCTAGGTATTTTTTTTTCTTTTTTTAATGAAATATCACAAGTTAAAGGGTCCTAATGGATGAAATGGTTGCTGAATGCTGGTCACTGATGATGCCCTTGGGCAAATGAACATACAGTATATAATGATTCTGCTCTTCTGAATATCTGGAGAAGAAAACACTAACAGTCCTCAAACATTAACATGACTATGTCCTGACCAATGATCTGTAATTGAATAAAGTGGGCTTCAGAGAACCATTTAAACCCATTAGATCATGATGGGAAAATCTGCAATAATCTCCGCTTTATCCTGGTCAGGGTTGCAATGGATGCGGAGCCTATACTGGGAACACTGGGCATGAGGCAGGAATACACCCTGATCACAGTGCACCGTGCACACACACACACACACACACACACACACACACACACGTCCACTCACTTGGCCTACTATAGCTCTCATACTGTATCTAACAGTGATGTGGCTTGTGTTCCCAGATCTTTGGCTATGTTTCCTGTTAAACAGAATTGCTTGGTACTGTTAAAGATAGCTAGTCCACATTCTCTCAAATGAACCAATCCTAATTCTACATGCTCAAAGAAAATGACATTATATATATATATATATATATATACACAACCCTTGCTGTTGTAGCCCATACAGTATCTAGATAATAACCTGCTGGCTAATTAATTAATTAGCAGTTTACTTATGAGATAAGTGATTTACATAGATTGATAGTACACTCAGCTAAAGCCTGCCAGAGGAGATAGGGCTGCACATATGAGCACTAAAGCCATAATTAAAGTTATGCTTTATTTCCTTACAAACTCAATTGAATTTGACATTTGTTGTATTTGAGACTTGCTGCTTGCAGCCATTTGTCAGATTTAAAACTGATGGACACTCACAGCGCCGTCTCGATGGTACACCCTACCTCTCTACTCGTACCATATCAAGATGTCTTCTATGCGTGGTGAGTTTTGGGAAGTTTCCCAAAATGGCTGACATTCTAGTGAGAACAGATGGGAATGTTTGGGACAGAGTGCAAATATATACTTGTGGAGAGCAGACTGACATACACCACCGTGACCTTAGACCTCTGAAACATCGTCTGTGTTGATCTTACTCTCTTGAATACAATAAAACGCTAACAAAACAGCATATACACTTTAAATCTCATCTAGTCTAATCAGATGCACACGGGCTGAGTAGAAAACGTATAGCGTAAGGGAGATTTTCCTCTGAGCCTGTCTGAGAGTGTGCTTGTTTAAAACAGGGTAAATATTTAAGTTTCACTCACCAGTGCAACGGAAAGGAGATTTCTCCCTCTCGCACACCCACACACATCGTCACACATTCACTGTTTGCTCGCTGCTGCCTATCATTTCATTACACAGTGACCCGAGCTCTTAATCCTGAATAAACACGGGGTGCGGATTCTATTTCTGCCATTCAGACTTAATTAGCTGTTTAATGTGCTGGCGACAAAATTTCATGATAAAATATGGTTCATTCTGAAGGCCTTTAATACACTGATGCATCAAGGAAATACAATAATTAGAGGCTTTTTAAATCCAGTAATGTTATTAAGTATGTTCTAGCACCCATGTAGCTAGACAAACACTCCCACGCACGCACAGTTCTGCATGGAATGTCATTTTATGGTGATGAAATCCTAAAGTTTCCCTCGCTGAGAGCCACAAAAAGCAGAAACAGCTCCTTGATGAAAAGACAGTTATTGTCTCGCCGTAATAATAATAATATACCTAGGGGAGCTACAGGCAGTTGGATATATAGTCATTTCATTCAGGCCTTTATGAGAATCATTTTGCACTCCACAGCAGGGCTCAGAACATAGACAGATATGGTTAAAGAAATAGTTGGTGAAAAAGTGCATGGAAACAATAACCTAACCCTGACCCTAACCCTAAACCCTGGACTTACGAGACTAATGCTGCTAATAAGTAATAGAAGTCTGTCTGACGCAGTCTTTTCCATAAAACAAAAAAAATAAAAAAATGCCTACATACTCGCCTCAAACCTCATCCAGTTCTTAAATAATGCCAAGCATGTGGTTTAAGACATAGCACGACTTACTGTAAATGTGCAGCTAATGTTATGTGGGCAGCCTTCATGGACAACTGGAATCACTTTTTCAATTAGTGCAGTTTTGAGATTATTCTGTCCCTCTAGGCCCTGATTCCCTAAAGTTGAAAGATGGATTTGTTAGAAAGACTTGAAGTCCTGAATGAAAAGTCAGGAAGCAATGGGAGTATGTTGAACAAACACAGTACGTCAAGCAAAATCCACAAAAAAACATGATACGGCAGCTTAGAAAATGCGTAAAGCCCACGTGCACGTGTAGAGCATGCTTCGTAAATACATAAATACATCATTTAGTTTTACTCTCATTGGTTCCTGACATTTTGGACACCCTGTAGTTTGTATTCCCGCTTCATGCCCAGTTTAAAAGCAGTTAATGAAGTTGAATGAATAAATATGCCAGCATACAAGTCAAACCCTGAATTGGTCCTCATAAGAATGGGTAAAAACTGAGTGCATAAAAGTTCTACAGATACAAATTGCACTATTAGCACGTGCTGTAGTTCCCATTTTTGACCACTAGGTGCAATAATAACTCTATGGCACAAAAGGTTCAAGGTCAATCAATGTCAATGTCAATTACAATGCTTAAAAGGTAAAGAAATGCCCCTGATCACTGACTTTTATTAAAGACCTAGCCAGATGTTTTTTTATTCGAAAAAACATCCACTTCTCTGACTCACTTTTAGGTTCTCTGGTTCATCATCCTGATCCTCACCCTCACTTTATGTTAATTAAGGAATATTTTTTTTGTCCTCGTTCTACAGGATTTCAATGCCATATGTTAATGTTGCCCCATACTTTAGATCACCGTTGCTTCCGTGAAGACTTTCATGAAGGTTGTTGCTTTTGACAACAACAGCCGCCTCCTGTCAAATTAGGCATTTCCAATTAGCGCCTTCACATAAGTAAGAGGCAGGAGCAGAGTCACTGATCAGAGCCATATGTAGGTATGAATATTCATGATTCTTACTGTGACTTTTTTCAGCTCAGTGATCTGATTCCAACGTCCTCATTATGCTGATCCGCTCTACAAAGAGAGACAAAGTTAAACAGCAAAGAAAGGGACAGCGTGACTCAGCTTTGGCCAAAAGTTAGATTATCTTAAAGTTAGCTGACACCGAATTGGCTATGAACACCCCACTGCCAACCTTGTCATGTGTGCACATTTAAAACATAGCTGCAGACCATTAACTTATGCACTAATGCATAACTATGCGGTAGGGATAAACTAGACTATCAGATATTAATGACTCAATAGTTCATTACTAATTAGTTACTATAGTTCATTACTAGGTTACTATTGCACAGTAACCTAGTATCCAAGTTATTTTGGTGAGTGAGAGCTTCACTCGGTGAGGAAGAGTATTTTTGCTTCATGTAAAATCAGAGAAGAAATTGGGCTTACTACAGTACTTTGTCAATGTGGACTGTTTCCATTTATAGAAATAATGGAGAGTTTGTCTTGTGGCCTGGTACATTACTCACATTGTGACTTTTGCATATAGACATTGTCCATAATGGTAAATAGTTTGGACAACATTTATAAATGGGACGCCTTATGTAAATGGGGCATTAATGGCTCAGGAGTCTGGGTTACTGATCATAAGGTCAGGGGTTCAAGCATCGCCAAGCCGCTTAATGGTATGCGTATTATTGAATAAACTTAAATACACTAAGTTTTAATTAGGGTAAAGTAGTTTTCCATTACAGAAAGTTTTTGCACTAAGCAAGTAGCTTTACTTAGTGTGTGCTTTCAGCATCATAAAGAGGATTTCATTTTATCACTGAGAAGCTTTCTAGATTTAAGACTGTTTAATTAGACTGTATAAATAGACTGTATCTGCTGTTAAATGTGCTGTAAGAGTGTCAGAGGTCAACTAAAAAAAAAGTCTATTTTTGACCCTTTTTTAACAAAGTAAGGACTAAGAATATATTCTGCTAATGTCCTGCATGTTTGTTCAATAGTGACTTATTTTGAGAAACCCAGTTCTCCCTCTGAGGTTCTCCCTACCTGTTTTATGGATAAATTCTCGTTCATATTCATCACAACTAACTTCCTGTAGGAAATTTATACATGGTTTATCATTGAATTATTTAGTGATTGAAGATGAAAGACAAATCAGATTCAAGAAGGTAACATACAATGATGAAAAAATGCAAACTATTTTTCTTTATTTATAAAGCAAGAAAGAACAATGGATGTAAATTTATTTTCTGGTGACCTGTTGGCTAAATTAAACTTAAGTAAACTGCTAAAATCCTACAATGCTGCATAAAATAGAAATAGAAAGCTGTGTAAATTAAATTATTTATATTCAATATATACAGCTAGTTCAATAATAGAATTTGTGTTGTATTAGCAATTCCTTCTAGTTCATGTAGGAGAACATGTATAGAAACTCCAGACAGACAGTAACCTGAGCTCAGGATGAAACCTGGAACTTTAGAGCTGTGAAGCAGCAATGCTACCCGCTATATCACCATACACAAAGAGAGAACATATTTTCTTATTTCTATGTTTCATGTTGCAATCTGCAGCCATCTCTGCTATCTCCTCTGCTCAGTGTTTGGTTTTAGTCACAATAAACAACACGTGTGATTAGATTAAACTGTATTAGTAGAAAAGTATATACAGTATGAGTTAATACTGCAGATAAACTTTCCTGATAATGATAATACTGCTAATACTTACCAAAGCATGTACGGGATCACATTGTGGAAAGGTATCGATAAGGAGAGGGATATTAAAGAATTTCCAAACAATTAGATGTACCATGGAACACCGTGAAGGCCATTATCAAGAAGTGGAGAAAATGGGGCACCACAGTGGTGTTACCAAGAACAGGAAGTCCCTCCAAAGTTTACAAAAGGACAAAAAGGAAACTTACTAGGGAGCTTACCAAAAGATCTACAGCAACATTAAAGGAGCTGCAGGAATTAATGACAAGTTCTGATTAATCTCTACATGTGACAACAATCTCTTGTATTCTTCATATGTCTGGGCTATCAGGTAGGGTGGCTAGACGGGAGCCCTTTCTCATGAAAAAAAAATCTCACCTAAATCTCCCCTGTGGCAAAATGTATTATGCTCTAATGAGACCAAGAACTTTCTGAACATAATTCTGAAAGATATGTTTGGCACAAAAACAAGACAGCTTATTACCCAAAGGCACCATAGACACAGTGAAGCATGGTGGTGGAAGCATCATGCTATGGGGCTTCTTCTCTTCAGCTGGGGGTGGGGCTCTAGTCAAGATATAATGGAATCATGGATAGCTCAAAATGTATTTTGACACAAATCCTGCAGGCCTGGAATCCTCCAGCTGAAGATGAAGAAAGTAAATTCACCTTCCAGCATGATAATGACCCAAAGCACAAATCCAAGTCCAAGAAGATCAGCATTTTGGAACGGCCCAGTCAGAGCCCAGATCTAAATCCTATTTGACACGATTTATCTTGGTTTCATTTATTTATTTATTTATTTTCCATTTATTTATTATTTTTACATCACAACAACCTGTAAGTTTAACAGGGTGTGTAGACTTTTTAAATCGACTGTTGCTCTTGAATATATATATATAATAATATATATAATATATATATATATATATATATTCAAGAGCAACAGTCGATTTAAAAAGTCTACATATATATATATATATATATATATATATATATATATATATATATATATATATATATATATATATATATATATATATATATATATATATATTTATATAGTTTTTTAAGCTCAGAGAATGTAGTGAAGGCCGAAGTGACTTATCGAAAGCATGATGAGCTATATACAGTATTTTCAGAATAATTTTGTCACCATTTTAACAAACATTTGTGTGTTAACAAACAGTATGAAATGCCAGAGCTTTCAGCTTGCATGAACTGCTCGAAGCATGACAGTGCACACAAACTGCCTTAAGCGGGACAGCTCACACTTCCGGGTTGTAATGTTTTGTTTGTTTCCATGTGTGTTTTTGTTATGGTTTCTGTCCTGTCTCCGCCCCTGTATTATCATTGGTTGTTTCCCCCATGTGTCGTCGTTGTCCACAGCTATTTCCATGTTACCCCTTTAATTAGTTTGTAAATTTATACCCCCCGTGTTTGTTCAGGGTGAAGTATTGTGCTTCAGTGTTTGATCAGTACCAAGCCTTTTGTTCATTGTTCGTGTTTTGTGTTGTTTTTTTTTAATCTTGTTCCTAGTTTCTCATTTCGATCTTTGCCTCACCTAGTTTATGTTGTTTGTTGATTGTCTGACCCACGCCTGTTTTTGGTTTCTGCCTTTGCCATTCGATTTGGATTTGTCTGCCTGCCCTTAAAGCCTTTACTGCATTTGCATCCGTCTCACCCTGCAATCTGACAGAATACTTCGCCTCAACATGGATGCAGCAGGAAGGCGAAAGGGGTGTCACGACAGGAAAACCATGCCAGCGCTTAAGTTGATCCAATTTTCTCAGTGGACTTTTATGTATCCCCCAGAACCGTATGATGGCTTTTCTGTTTATCCTGAGAGTTTTCTTTTGCAATGCCAATTTTATTTTACAAGCCTGGTAGACCCCAAGCCCGACGAAAAGCAGTGGTTGTGGTTCATGTTGTCCCGGCTCACCGGCCCAGCCCACCAGTGGGCGGAGCTGCTTATTGCCACGGGATCCAGCGGACTTAACACCATAGCCCAGTTTGAGGGGGTCTTAGTTAAGCTGTTTGGGTGTCTAAAATTTAAATTTACCTTGAAAAATTTTTGGGGATGGCCAGCCTACCTGACGAACTTGTTCAGCTGTTCACCACTTACTACGATAGGGCTGCCTCTGCAGCCAAGCTTCAGTCAGAGGCCGATGTGGACTGCAGAGCACCCTTAACTGCAGAGCACCCTCCGGAGGTCAACAGGGCAGCCTCTCCTGCAGAGTACCCTCCAGAGCTTCAGCCTGAAACCAATGAGATAGTCTCCCCTGCAGAGCTCCAGGCCAAGGTCAATGTAGTGACCTAATCTCCAGAGCCCCAGTTTGAAACCAACGAGGTGGTCTCTCCAGCCATGTTCCTGCCAGAGGTCTATGAGGTGACCTCCCAAGCCATGTTCATGCCAAAGGCTGACGAGACAGCCTCCCAAGTTCTGCTCCCACTGGAGGCCGACGACAAGGCCGCCCAAGTTCTACTCTTGCCCGAGGCCGACTAGAGGGCCTAACGCGTCCTGCTCCAGTCTGAAGTCTGAAGTGTGACAGTGCGCGTGAATTGCCCGAAGTGCGACAGTCTCTGTTCAGGGTGAAGTATTGAGCTTCAGAGTTTGCCGCCTGAGCCGTACCAAGCCTTTTGTTCATTGTTCTTGTTTCCCGTTTTTTTTTTTTATCCTGTCCCTAGTTTCTCGTTTTGATCTTTGCCTTGCCTAGTTTGTTATTTGCCTGATCCACGTCTGTTTTTTGGATTCTGCATTTGCCATTCAATTTGAATTAGTCTGCCTGCCCTTTTAACAAAGCCTTTACTGTATTTTCAACCATCTCACCCTGCATTCTCAGACAAATGGATTATTGGTATAATAATTAACAGTTCAAACAAAATATTTAAAATGTATATATAATAAGCTGTCATAAAAGGGAGATTAAATGTACTTTAGCATTAAAGCGAGTGTCTTTACTGCATGTCTCGCCATGTCACTCTGCGATCCTGAGACTCATCAATTATGCCCTCAATTAGCTGTAGACTTTTTCAAACAGACATTCAGTATAAAAAAGCCTCTAATGCTTGTTTAAGCCATTGTACAGACAAAGAAAGCCATTACACTAAGCCCGCTCAGGAGGAACAACAAGTCTTGAGTTGTAGATTGAATCTGCAGACAGCTCACTTTCACGTTTACTGAAAAAATGTCTTCATAGACAACACACAAGCACAAAGAAATCTGAGACCCCTTCAAAATATTCGAGCTGACAGGAAAGTGTCTGAAGCTGCTATGGCAAAACCAGTGGTTCATCACAATAGACAAAACCTTTTTTTTTTTTTAAATGATAATTTAAGACATTTTATCTCATTTTTAGAAAAGTATTCCTGAACATAAGGTAACACTGTAAGGGTTGGGATCCTTCTAATATTGTAGGTCCACTTTAAACAAAATTCTAGCAGTTTCTCTAACTGGAAAAGGGAACCATTGCAGTGTTACGGGACATTTAATCTTTGAAAAGGTTACTTTATAAGTTGCTTATCCTTTATTTCTGTGAAACACATTTATCATCAGAAATGTGGATGTCTGGAAATATACCACGTTCCTTTCCATCCTATTACAACAAGTGAAATCCCAAGGTTATAATAGCTATCTCAATAAGCATAGACGGGTTTGTTCATAGTCATGTATCTCGAATCTTCTACATATAACAAGTTGCTAAGTTTCCTGAAACATTAAAAGAAAAAAAAAGTAGGTACACAATAAGTATCTTCATTTTCATTTTTATTTAAATTTTATGGATTACTCCTTTAATGTAATGCAATCTTCTCCTTATTTGGCCCAGACATATCTGTAATTTAATTATATTTTCCCTTGATTCGACAGATTTTCTTTGGTTCTTATTGTTGAATGTACTGTTTTTTTAATGTTTAATCCCCCCTAATGAAAATCTAAAATAATGAGTAAAAAAAGAAAGAAAGTTGTAAGCTTGTAAGCAGATAAACAATACTAGGAATATTCCTCCTGAGAATTTTTATGCATTGTTCATTTTCATCATTATCATCAACCTCATTTCTCTGGATGTTTGATATTGTATTTTTGATATTGTGTTTTGAATAATTGCAACATAGATTTGTTTTTCAATGCCAGTTTAATTGGGCAATTTTTTTATAACAGGACTTTAATGTATAATTTATTTTGGCCTTTGTGGACATAGGAAGTACAAAGTCAAGTTCATGCACGCAATTAAAATGTTTCGCTTCAGCAGTGCTTCAGCTAAATAAACAATATTTGGCAGGTGGAATGTTCAAGGTGAGAGATCTTCTGGAATATAAAACCCAGAAGTGCCTTAGTGTGGGTTTCAATAAAGAAACTCTCGATGCACATGTAAATATATAGAGAAACACACACACACTCAGCAAAATCTGTAGGAAGTCTCATTATGTGGTAAAAATTAGAATGATCCCAGATACCTGTTGAGAGTTTGCGCTTGTTAAAATGAAAATTGCAAACTGCACATAATTATTCTAACCTGTCACCAAAAGCATGTTATAACAGCCCATGGGAGGCTCCATCGTCGACCTGACAAACCACACACACACACACACACACACACACACACACACACACACACACACACACACACACACACACAGGTTTATCCAAAAAAAAACAAAAAAAAAACACTTTGTTAAATATATGTGTGCCACAATTATTGGCACCCTGATGAATTCATATGAGAAAAATATATTTGAATTATATTCCCATTGATATTTAATTTTTTTAGTACACCTGGGTGACTAGGAACAGGAAATTGTTCAAACATGACCTCCTGATTCACAGGGGTATAAATATGAGGTAACACATAGGCCAAATTCCCTTAGTCATTCATAACAATGGGTAAGACCAAGGAATATAGCTGTGATGTGCGGCAAAAGGTTGTTGAGCTTCACAAAATCGGGTTCTATGGTCAGATGAAACCAAAACAGAGCTTTTGGCAATAAACACCAGAGGTGGTTTTGGTGCACACAGAGAGGTAGCCATATGGAAAAGTACCTCATGCCCACGGTTAAATATGGTGGTGGCTCTTTAATGTTTTGGGGCTGTTACATGGCATCATATATGGCATCATGGACTCAAATATCAACAGATATTAAATGAAAACCTGACTGCCTCTGCCAGAAAGCTTCAAATGGGCCGTGGTCGGATCTTCCAGCAGGACAATGACCCAAAACATACATCAAAATCAACACAAAAATTGTTTACTCCCAGTCCCCTGACTTGAAACCCATAGAAAACCTGTGGGGTGAACTGAAGAGGAGAATCCACCAGCACGGACCTCGAAATTTGAAGGACCTGGAGAGATTCTGTATGGAGGAATGGTCTCAGATCCCTTGCCATGTATTCTCCAACCTCATCAGGCATTATAGGAGAAGACTCAGAGCTGTTACCTGATGTTGTTTTTTTTTTTTTTTGATAAACCCATGTTGTATTTGTAATTATTTGATATGCATGAGAGCAGAGTAGAACAAAATATCAAAAGGTTAAACAATAAATAATACATTTTTCACAGCATTCTTTGCTCATATTTACCAAGGGTGCCAATATTAGTGGAGGGCACTGTATATCATTGTTTGCGTAAAAATCCAACTCAGCAGCAGCTGTGACGATTATAATTAGGTATCCTGTTGTAATTGTAATCAGCTAATTAGCTAATTCTTATTAGTTTGCCTGCTAATTACATAGTAGATTAAATCTGTTAATTACCTGTTATCCTTCATGTGTAAACACATCATTATTAATGAGGTTAATGCTGGCCTACAATATGCAGCATAAAGTATGGATAATTAGAGTACTGTTCTAGGTGAAAGGCAAATGTGCAGCCCTCTCAGCCTGCCAGGCTGGTAGATGTCATGTGATGGGAAAGGCCTACATGTAGATAATGGGGTTAATATTTAATTGTGGGGAGAAATTGTGTTTAAAAAAAAAAAAGAAAAGAAAAGAAAAAGCCAAGCCTTTGAAAGCCATGTCCTGAACGATTCTATATACAGAAAGCATGGTCAATAAGACCTAGATCCAAACTCTTTATAGCCATTTCACTAAACCTTACTGTTGTCCCAAGACAACAGCCATGTAACAGTGCAGTACATTGTCTATTCTTAATGACAGAATCCACATGATCAATACACTATAGAGAATTATAGCCTACTGCTGTATTTTGCAAATGTTCTCTGAGCAATGCCTCTGACGTTGTATGATACAATATAATACCACAGCTTCTCTCACTAATTAATGCCTTTGAGCTTTGCAGAAGCACAAAAAGCACAAAAGCCTGACCATAAGGTGGCCGTCAATATATATATATTTTTTTTAGCTAATTGCATTTTACAGTAGAAGGTCTTTATGGGGTCAAAGGGGCCAATGAACTGTAATCAAGCTGAAGGGTTTCATATTAGCAGGAATCCTGACCGTAGCCAGTATGCCACATTCAAATTATCATTTTGTAACTTAAACCTTATTAGCCAGTGACAAAATTCATCATATGGCATCACCATTACTGTATATTCAACCAATACTCAAATGAATTACACAATACTGTACATCAGTTCAGCAAGAAAGGCCTGTAGTAAGTACCATGTTTAGTATATTGTAACGAGCGTCTCACTTCCTCTCATTTTTCCAATACACTTTGGGTTCGGTGTTCAGTGCCATTAACAGATGCTTTGCCTGAATTTGGCGCATGTCTCCATTATGGACGCATTTCAGGGTCGACAGTGTGTGGTGAAATGCTTGGAAGTTCCTCCTGGAATTAATGACGTTAGGCCTCCTGGTCTAAATAACAACAATGTTAAAATGTATGTTTTATAGGAAATACAACAGTAAGGCTTTTAGGAAATATCAAACATACTGTATATTGATTAATTAGGTTGAGTATAAAGGAGCACTGGAAAATAACTTACCGTGTGGCAAAGATGGTCTACCAGCTTATTTTGTCCTGCTTGTAGCTGGTAGCTAATCAGCTAATCAGTCAGATTTGTCATCAGGGTCAGGATTGGAGTATTTTGAAGATAAATATGCCTTGTAGCAGACAACCCAAACTAAGGAAGCAAATGGTGGAATGTAATATGAAATATTCCTAAATAATAAGGATAAGCACCCAGATATATATTTTCGGCTGCTTTCTCATTTTTGCAGACGCTCCATAAATTACATTCTGCGTCTATATATTACCCCCACACAGCAGCCATGAAAATAATGAGACATTCCCAAGACGTTCATCTTTTTGTGTCTCCTCCTCCGTTTCTGCTTCTTATAAAGCATGCAGTTTTGATTCAGTCCACCGAGGAGTGCCAATTAAAAAGTGCCCTAGAGCAAAAAACCATCACCCAGAGGAGTGATGTTTGCAGTTGAGTTTGAGATCTTTTCTGTTATGACACCAATAGGTATATTTCCATCTTGCGCATTAGCCAAAAGTCAGCAGTTGTTTCCCCAAGCTGCTGTTCTGCTGAATGTTCTCAACATGCGGAACGAGATGATGATCGATTAAAATGGTGCTAGCCAAATACTCATGAAGTCATGGGCTATGCCCCAAATTGTGTATTACGCACTAAAATTCTTACTTGACAATCTTTTTTGTAGAGTTGTAACATTTCAAATCGGAGTGTACATTACCTTATTGATCTGCAAGAATAGTTTCCACAGGAACAACAACACTAAATTACTAATAATACTACTAAGTTTCACCTGTGAAGACTGCGGTTGTTGTTAAAAGGGATAAGCCAACATGAAGATCAGAGAGCTGTCTATGGGAGAAGGGCAAAAAACTTGGACTTTTTTAGTGTAGGATGCATTAAAAAAATCAGTTATCTATATATAACAGATTTTGTAATGTAAAAAAAAAAAAGTATAAAGGCAGCTTTCTAAAGAAGTGGAAATTAGAGACTGTAATGCAGTGTAAACATGGTTTACAAAAAATATATCATCATAACCAAATTTGTGAACCTTCACACCACTGCTGTAGTGTTATAAGATGAAAGGGGAAGGTTACGCCAATATCACAATGTACTCAAAGATAATTATCATACATTTGATTTTTCTTTTGTCTAATGGCTATATCCTCTGCAATAATAGGGTAAGAAGAGTGAGAACTCACAACCTTCTGAATTTAACACATCATCGTACACCGTACAATACAAATCAGCATGCAGTCTTTGTGTGAAACTTCTCCCACATTTTAAATACTGATAATTACTCTTTTATACCTCGGCAAGTCCAAGTCACGCACTTTGTTTTTCAGAACGTGTTTGCAATGTTAGCGGACAGTGTTTGGATCAAATCCAGAACGCACAACTTTGCCAAAACCACAGCAATGTAGCATGGTATTACATGCATAAATAAACACATTTAACCAATCCAGCCCTGTTCTGGGAAAGTCGGGGTCTGTGGTTGGACTTTTCCATGGTAATGAAAAGCAATAATTTTTTTGTTTTTGGGTTTTGGTTTAGAGGTTATTATTATTATTATTATTATTATTATTATTATTATTATTATTATTATTATTATTATTATTATTTTAAGTAATATCCATGAGACCATGTGTTTTACCACATGAAAAAAAGCCATTATTCAACTTATTTAGTACCCATTCTGATTTGTTTTTGCCCCTTCAGTATTCAGCCAATATGAACATGCTCTTCTAGACCTATTCACACAGCGAAGGATGGAGTCTGATTTTAAGAGCTAGAATGTGATATTATTTAATGTTATTCGAATCAGACTGAAGGAAAAAAGAAAATGTGGTAGTCTGTATCATCGAATTCACTTTTTTTTTGCAATACGCATGCTCTATGTAACTGTAAGTTACATAACACTACAGTAACTGTGCTGAGCTCTAACGTAACCATGTGTCAGTTAATAAGAGACTTCAATCATTCACGTCTTTGATAGAAGAGAAACTGATGGTGGTCACTCGCAAAAATGAAGCATACTGATGAAAAAATTCCTATGCACTATCATTTTGAAAATAACCCTTTCCAAATATAACTGTCCCAATATTGCACCACCTTGTTTTCCAGATTTATCTTTGCAGGCTTTCAGCAACCATTTTTTAAAACTAGCATACAGGATGTGTGTACAGTAAAGAAAACCTTAATCTCCACGCAAATGCCTACAACACCCCAGCAGCCCATATCATTTTTTTTTCTTAAGGTGCCAAAAATGTCCGTGTGAAAGAAGCCTTAGGCACACCATTTTGCGCAACGCATTTCATAACAGCGAGAATCTTTTCACACCTCGGAAAGTAATTGAGCTGACATGCCAAAACGAGGTAATCAGACTTGAAAATAAGCTTTTCAGGGCTCATCTGGTGTTTGGACGCATCTTCCAGGGAAAAGAGACATCCTCGGTCTCGATCCAAGTTCTTGATTAATGTTAAGTGAGGAATGATTTGCTCTTACCTGTTCTTGGTGGTAGACTTAGTAAACGTTTGGATCCTATTGTGTGTATGTGTGTGTGTGTGTAAGGCGGATTTTGTAATCATGTCCAGATTACAGAAAGACAGAATGTGATTAATATTAAAGCTAATCTGCTGGCGGTATTTGGACAGTGGGGAGATGAATTACTGCAGGGTTTAGGAGGCTTTACACACAAGCTGACTTTGGCAGTCGAACATTTAGCACTTGCCAACTGCAACTCTGACAACAATGATAAACTGTGAGTTATTTGAACATCCATGTTCTCGGGTTGCTGTGTGTCTGCGTGCATGTACGTGAACGGTTTGAATCATAAATATCAAACACACCGACATTTATTATCCAGATTCATGGATCCGATTATCTGCTTCACTTTCATCTCAAAACACGTTTGCGGGTCAAAGGAAAACGCTGAAATGAAGGGGTGTGGTCTCTGTCTATCTCAGTTTCAGTGAAAAAGGCGTGGCCCTGTTAGGCCCATTGAAGGAAGCATAACTTTTTTGTCCCACTTAAGAAGGCATGACCTCTATTTGTCGGTGATAATGAAGGAGGTGTGGCCTCTGTCTGCCCCAGTGAAAGGGTGGGCAGTGTGCCTGCTGGCCCTTCTGATGGAGGCGTGGCCTCTGTGCTTGCCAGTTTTTTGTGAGAGAGACGTAGCTTCTGACACTTCAAAGGTAACACTGCACTTTACAAGATGCTGTGTGGGAAGGAGAGGGTAAAATGGAAAGAGTAAGGTATGAAAAAGATGAGTCAGTTTTACTGGCCTAAAGCAGTAAGGAGAATAACCTGCTTTGATAGGAGTGAATATGTCTTACCTTTTGAATGAAATATACCACAACAGTTTTATTCAATTTCAGAGTCAGTGTCAGACAAACAGGTTGGTACGAGCCAAGAGCAGGTTTATTGAGAAGACCAGAGTAGACAAACAATCCAGAAGGGCAAATCAGCAACTGGAAATGAGAATCAGGCTTAGGTCAGATGATCAACAAACAGCTAGACAAAGCTGACACCAGGATATCAATACACAGACCTAACCGCAAGAACTCACTCTGGGAGCATATTGAAAGTTTTTTCTTGGTCTACCTCTTGGGCATGGTGCTGGGCGGTCGAGACTAGTTCAACGGGTAAACGTTGAAGGGGGTCAAGAGAGAAGGTATAGCCTAGTCTCTAGTTGACACCCACACTCGATCCTCTGGTTCATAACCTGGTGTCTTGTCTTGGTGACGATCATCAAATTCCTTACATCATCTCAGCACTTGTTCAAACGTCTGTAGACAATCTCCCAAACTTCCTCACCACTTACCAACTGCAGGGACATTAGTGATCCTCAACACACTGGAAAAGAAGTGAGTCAAGTCGCTAAGGGAAATAATGAATTCTGTCCAGAGCAGAAATCTGGACAACTTACATTTATGACATTTGGCAGACACCCTTATCCAGAGCAACTTACAATTATCTCATTTATACAAATGAGCAGTTGAGGGTTAAGGGCCTTGCTCAAGGAATTTGAACTCATGACCTTCCAAGCAGAAGGACAACATTTTAACTGAGCGACCATTTCCACAACTCATCATGATGGCAAAAGGTTCATAAGAACCTGCCCATTTTTTTTGGCTTGCTCATTCTATCTGGTGATGATTCCCTGAGATCAGGATCACTGAGACTTCTCAATGAAGGCCTTTCAGACTCGAATCCACTGCTAACTGAACAAATCCCAGGAGGAGATAGCCTTACCTTCATTTTATGCTTTTGGCTTCTGTAGTAAATGTTGAGAGTATGCACATCCCCATTACCACACCTCACTTCATCAATCTTATCCAATGCCACTCCTTAAATCAGCACCATGGGACAATGGAAGAAGAAGCCTTTATTTGTCACATATACATTACAGCACAGTGAAATTCTTTTCTTTGCATGTCCCAGCTTGTTAGGAAGCTGGGGTCAGAGCACAGGTAGGGTCCTTTGAGCAGACAAAGTTAAGGGCCTTGCTCAAGGGTGGTGTAGCTTGGTGGTGCTGGGGCTTGAACCCCTGACCTTCTGATCACTAACCCAGAGCCTTAAACTTTGAGCCACCACTGCCCCTTTACTTGGGCCATTTACTAATAGGCCTGCTTGGGCCTTGTTCCTGCTCTCACGGGATCAGATGCATAGTTCAGTGGAATACAGGGAAGAAAAGAAAAAGACAGGTTAGTAAAATTGTGGGGGTAAGCAAGGCCAAGGAAGCAAAGACATGTTGTCTTCTGCCAGCTGGACTGCATCAGGCTGGTGGCGCTGGTGCCATTTGGATGCCAGGTGATCAATTGCTCTAGCGCCACCCATTTAACCAACTTCTCTGGCATCTTGAGGTCAGACCTCCTGCAGCAGTAGTGGACTGATCCACTTCCTTCAAAGTCAGGTCCCGGAAGGTCCTGTTCAGCCTCGCCTTTTCTCAGCTTATGGCCACACACATGCCCAGATCCCTGCTCAGAAAGAGAAAACATAAATAGAGCATCAGATGTTAAACACAGGTGCGCCGCATCAACCATCACCCTTTTGGCTCACGCCCTGCTTCCGCTGCAGACTCCGACTAAACAGTAACCCCACATGCTACAGATGGACTTACAGATTTTCCAGGGCTGTTAAAACTTCGAGGATACAATAAATGACAAATTAAAAAGGAATATTGCATTAGTCATGTCTCTCAAACATCACCATACATCAAGTTTGTTTTTTGTTTTTTTTTAGCTCACTAAGCATGTGACATCTGTTTATTCATGTTTGCTAGTTTAGTCCAAACTAATAGCAAACATTCTTCTGCCGAACACAACTAGTTACTGTGTGAACAATAGCATAACTAACTATGGTTAACTAGCAAGTGAGCATCATAAGTTTTGGGACTTTGTTAGTTCTACTAACAGTCAGGCAAGCAATTAAATTACATTAATAAATGAACTCCTTGGTTGAAGTGATAGGTTGGGCCTGCCATGTTTGTTTATCTAAATTTTAATGGAATTTGCAGGGATTGCCAGCAACAAGTGCAACACTGCCCTTAAATCTGGATTTCAGAGGACAGCTGCCTTCTGAATGGAATGCAATATAGTATGTAAGCTAGCGGCCGAACTTTTGTTCCCACTTCCTTACCATTTCGATTTTCGCAGTTGCCAGTATTTTATTCTTCCTGAATTGTGTGTGCACAATGAATTGACTTCAGAGTTCAGGGGCATATGGAACCATAATTTAGCTTTGTTGTATGTACGTGTGTGTGTGTGTGTATGTGTGTGTGTGTGTGTGTGTGTGTGTGTGTGTGTGTGTGTGTGTGTGTGTGTGTGATTGTGAACTCTAAGAGCAGAATGCTGTCTGCTCTTGCTTTTTGAACAAAAGGCCCATTTTTTTCTTTGCCTCTTTATAGCCCACCATAAATTTTTTCATTCTCTTAAAACATGAACAATAGGAACACTTTTACATAAGGTTGTGTAAACCTTCATTGTGCATTAAAGTCCAAACTACCCCCTATCTGTTTTCGGTGACCATAGCAACATGTTTAGAGGGAAAAGACATTATGAAATATTGGAAAGACAGCCAAGCTGGTTACAGCAAGATTAACCCTATCCACCAACTGGCATTGTTACTGAAGATTTTCTGATCTCCACTGAACTTGTAATAACCCATTCTGAATTTTCTAAAACTTGTGAAATTATTATTTTAGCTAAAAAAAAAAAAAGAGGACTGCAGATTTCAAAACAATTATTGCCACACTTCTGCTGTTTTTATTTATTTGCGTCTCCTATCAAGCACGTAAGCATAACCCTAACTAGATATTTATCTAAAATTAGGTACTTTTATCACCAATATCTAAATCACAAAGTAAGTCAATGTCATGACAATCCTTGTTAGCATGCTAACTCTGTTTGAATGTGATTCAGCATTGCCAAACGCCACAGGTGAGTTCAACTTTGCTATCAAGGTAAAATTGCAAGCAGAAGAAAAAAAAAAACACTAAGAGAAACCTAGAGTGCAAACAGAACAAATCAATAACTATCCATCAAGGCTATTGAATTCTGCACACACTGGAGATGCAATTATTTATCTCTCTCTCTCAACTCTATTTTTCTTTCTCTCTCTCTCACTCTCAACTTTCTCTCTCTCTCTCTCTCTCTCTCTCTCTCTCTCTCTCTCTCTCTCTCTCTCTCTCTCTGGGATTGAGTGCGGTTTGGTTAACCTTTATCATGCAAACAAGGGCAAACAGCCTCTATTCAGGCCAGCAAACGTGCAGCACTTCATTAATAAACAGTTAGCACTCTGTACCCCCTTTTTCTCTTCCGTTGGGTTAATCCTTGGGTTAAACTTTTCTGTTGTGTTTACAACTTAGATCCCTATTTCTTTCTTCAACATACAGTCCCAGGACACACAGTGACCTCGCAATGACAAAATGCATGTAGATATTAGAAAGTCAGATTTCTTAAGACTTTGTACTGCATACATTATTGTGTCCACAAGACCAACATTAACCTTCATTAGAAGTCATGCATCTAAGTTTTCTTTAATACTTTAATACTTTAAATTCACGTTTCTTCTCTCAGCAGAAAATGGGTCTTTGACTTGAGTAGAATGGAAGAGTTAGAAATGTATCTGTGGTCAAACTCTTTGATGTGTGTGTGTGTGTGTGTGTGTGTGTGTGTGTGTGTGTGTGTGTGTGTGTGTGTGTGTGTGTGTGTGTGTGTATGTGTGTGGCAGATGTTCCTCTTGCCATGTGTTAGATGGAAAACTTCGGCCATCTATGAAAAACGCACAGTCGGCAAATTACCGACACACATCTGGAGACAACATACATTCTAACATGGGTTATCAAAACTTTAGCGATATGTAAATAGACCAGACACAGAAGTATAATGATTCTCTTCATGATGCAATGTATATTTTTTCTATGGTGAAAGTTGTAATTAGGATGGTTCTAATAAGACTATTGCATAAAGTAGTGCTCAGCACTTGGGGCTCTGCAGGGAGCTATCCCAAAGCTTGTAATAATTTAGCTCCCATCTATATCTCTGCTGTGCTGTGCCACTAGTCTGCTCCCAGGTCTCTGAGGTCTTCAGACCAGCTGCTATTGGCTGTTCCACGATCTCAGCATTGTGTCTATGCCCATTTTTATGCTCTATACTTTGCTTCTACATGATCTTAACTATGTACAGCACTTTGGTCAACTTTGGTTGTTTTAAATGTGCTTTATAAATAAATTACCTACCTACTTACTTACTGTCCTGGCCAGTGTTCTCTATGCTGAACTCTGCTGCAGGGGATGCCAAGCTCCTCAATAAACTAGACAGGAAGGTCAGCGCTATCACAAGACTAAACTCGACAGCAGTTTTGGAGAACATCCTTGAACAATTTTGCCCAGCCCCTCCGGGCCCTGATATTAAAGAGCCAGCGGTTTATTACACCAAGGTGCTCAAAGAAGATTATTTTTTTCTACCCACTGCTATTCCCAGCTTGCTATCCTACCCTCTTTGTTTCTCAAAATGAACAATGGGACAGAATGTCACTGCCCACTTGCAATTACAGTACCGTTCAGTTATTGTTCAAAATTTCTGCCTAATTTTACACACAGATGAAGGTTTCTTCACACTAAATGCTATAGGAAAGAAAGAAAGCAGAGGAGAGACAGAAGAGAGAGCCACATCAAAGGAGAGAGGAATAGTAGAAGGATGATACACAGACACAAAGCAGATACAATGAAGGGAAAGAGAAGAGGAGAAAGAGAAAGAGAGAGATGGAAGCAGAGAGAGAGAGAGAGACAGAGAGAAAATGTGTGGAATTGTATTTCTAGAAAACATACATAGATGGATGGATGGATGGATGCACTGATGGACGGATGGATAGACGGACGGATGGACAGAAGGACGGATGGATGGACGGATGGATGGACAGACAGACGGATGGATGGACAGAAGTATGGATGGATGGACGGACGGACGGACAGAAGGACGGACGGATGGACGGATGGATGGACGGACAGATGGACGGACAGACGGATGGATGGATGGACGGACAGATGGATGGAAGTATGGACGGACGGATGGAAGGATGGACGGATGGACAGATGGATGGACAAATGGATGGATGGATGGACCCCCAAAGGGAAGTTGGGTGAGGTCACTCCAAATAGATTAATTTTGCACCCACAGTAATTTACTAACCACTACTGCACTACAAAATTCTACATTCCATTATTTCATTTTCATTAACATTGAAATGATGTAATGGCAAAATAATGAGCAATACATACATGTGCCGAGTGTCAGTTTACTCTTCCAGTAGTTTTTTTAATATCCAAACTAGCTTACAGTTATCAAGAACAATTAGCACACACAAAAGCCTAATACTTTAATACAAAAAGCCTCATGTTTCACAAGCCTGCATATGTAACTCATCACACGCTCAGCTCAGTTTTGACTTGCTCAGTATCTCACTCACAGACTTCCTTGTGCGGTTCCTGACACAGTATGACACATGGTTTCTATAAAAAAGGACCAAAGGCATGGCAGAGCTAAAAAAAGAAACACACAAAACAAAACAAGACGACTTGGAGGAGAAGTGTGTTCTTTCTCAGCGCGCTGCTTTGCTCCTTGGTACGCTGGTTGTGATCGGGATGATAATGTAGTTCCTGCATATACCTTTACACACTGCACACAAAGATGTGTGTCATGTCAGTTCATGCTTTAAACACAGAAGGATGAAGTACATACATACAGGATATGTAATATACTGTAGCAAGGGGCAGTGTTGGTATAATATTACTGTCCACACACACACGATTACATCAGTACTCTATATTAGCTCTACCACTAATAGCACCCTCGGTTGATGGTGGATATAAATAGAGCTGGTCTCTGACCTCACACAGCAGCCATGAACAGAAAATATGAAAAACAGGGCGACTGAAATATTGTAATTACAGAGCACACTCGCCTCATGCCAGTTTACACCCGCCATTACACACAAAGGCAAATAAACAGGAGTCAGATTCCCCGTTTTTAAGGAGTCAGAGCAACAGAGGAGAAAGAGAGAGAGAGAAAATGAGGTAGAAAGAAAAGATGGGTGACTTCTAGAATAAAAAGACAAATATTTATCACTATTAGACTTAAAAATACAAAAAAAAAGACTTCCACATTCATTCTCTCTCTCTCTCTCTGTTTGTGTTTCTACTCTGTTCTCTCTGTCTACTCTCGCTTTCTCTCTCTCGTTCTACATTTCTCTCTCTGTTCTGCTCTTATTTGATGTCTCGTGCTATTCTTTCTTTCATGCTCCCTCTTTTGTTCTGCTTCTCCTCTCATTCTATATCTCTCGAACCCCCTGACACCACCCAGACGATTCTTCAGTGCAGTCGGGATTTTCCTGTATGCATCCCACAGGGGGTGAAATAATGAGGCGGAATAACAACATTCGGGTAATAACAGAGACTGAACTGTGTTAATGTTCCTCCTGCCGGGGAGCATCTTCACCCTCAACAGTGCGCACATCAGTAGGTCAAGTTTACTGATAGTTTGCTAGAACAGGCAATTATTAAATCCAATCACAAGTGTTTTAATTGGGGTCAGTTAAAATATGATTAGAGATGATATACTGGTATGAGGTATGATAGTTATACCATGATAATGAAATAGTTATATTGTTCACACAGACAATCAAGTTATCTCAAAGCTGTGGTTTAGCAGATCACATGTGTGGTTTATCTGCTTACAGGTCCAAACACCACATACACAAAGTGTACACTAGTGCTCCAAACTGCTCCACAGAGCCACACAATGCATCGCACAGAGCGAACACAGGCCCAATGTGGCGCCACAGGCAAGACCACGGACAACATCGGCTAGAGCAGAATGAGTTTTCGTCCCAACATCGAGAGCAGTAGAGTGTGCAGATCTGACGGTGCAAGCCGCACAGCAGTCAACAAAAAAACCCACATGCCTGGAAGGCCAAGGCAAGGGAAGTCCACAATCAAACGCGGGCCTGTCGGAGCTCATGTGCGGCCAGAAAACAGCACAATAAAACCACAGTAAAAACATAGCGAGAGGCAACAACTTAAGGGCACAGTCATGTAAAAGAAACAGAGATGCACAATTTATAAGCAGATGCTGAAATCAGAGCAGTTATTTAAATCGCCTCACATTAATAATTAAATGATGACAATAATACTGAACATGATTAATAACCTGTAATTATAATGTTATACATTTAAAACATTTTTAAATGATTAATTCAGTCTAAATAACAAAAAGAAAGCATGGATAAAATCACATAAAATAATAAAAACAACTAAACTCGTTACACAATATTCATACGTTTCTAATGACTAGTTACTAAAATAACTGTGTAAAAGGATCAAATTAATAGATGGCAGAGATATTCTTCTATAAAATACCATAGAATTATATCATATTCTTATTGTCAAATAGTGACTCTAAAGTCAAACACTGTGGGTTAAATTGTTTAAGAAAAAAAAGACTCTTTGATGTGATTTGGTTGAATTGTCCTCCATGCCATGGTCAATACCTGCATAATCCCTCCACACTGCAGGTGCTCTTTGTGCTTGCAAACACACACACACACACACACACACACACACACACACACACACACACACACACACACACACACACACACACACACACACACACACACACACACACACACACACACACACACACACACACACACACACACACACACACACACCTGTGCTACCCCTACATACAGCAGGGTTCTTTAAAAGAGAAAAGGTGGGAACTGAGGGAATGCTGGAATAAAAAAAAAACAAATGACAAGATGTGACTTGTTTATAAATGCCTATTTTTTTTAAAGGCTCTCTCACACGTATACACTCGGTCACCATGCCACTTCAAATTCAATGCAAGACAGATATGAATGAAAAAAAAAGGGTTTGATTAGCAATTAAGGAATATTTCTCAAGTTGTATACTTTTGTACTATTCTAAACACGGTCTGAGTTTACTTTACAGTGTAGTGTGTGTGTGAAATGACTGAATAAAATAAGGGTGGTGAATGATCTGCCCCATCATGTGCCGCAAGCTAAAAAGGGAGAGGCTTGTATCTGATAATGGACAAAACTGACATGGCTACTGATGATGGTCATCAAGAATTTTGTCTGTTCTAAGCAATAACTGTTAATAAGCTGTAAATAAAATACACAAAATTCAGAAAAGACAGATGATAAAGTTAAAGACTAAAATTAGGTAGCACTGAACATCCATCTACAGGGTCATGTGGGAGCCTGAAGCCTATCCCAGGGAACTCAGGGCACAGGGCGAGGGACACCCTGGACGGGGTGCCAACACATCGCAGGGCACAATCACACACACATTCACACACTACAGACAATTTGGGAATGGGAATGTCTTTCGACTGGGGGAGAAACCTGAGTACCTGGAGGAAACCCCCGAAGCACAGGGAGAACATGCAAACTCTGCACACAAAAGGCGGAGGCGGAATTCGAAGCCCCAACCCCGGAGGGCAAAATGATTAATGTCAGCAGTGGCTTTTGTCTATAGATTTTGGTGGGGCAGGACGACATTAATAACTGGAGAAGGCACTTTTTCTCATTTTTCTTAGCCTTTGCATGGGAAAACAAGGTCACTATGGTGCGCACACATTTCTGATGTACAGACATTATCCACTCCACAATCCCCTTTCCCTCTCCCAATCTTTTTTTCGCGCTATGAGCGTGACTACAATTCCCAGCAGGCACAGCAGCCTACAAATATGGCCGCCATGGACTACACTCCCCAGAGCACTCCCTCACTCCCACGCTCACAATCACTCGCCTTCTGATGACACACACCTGTAGGCAATCTCAAGTGCAATATATAAGGACTATCATTTTAAACTTCCGGCGCAAAGTATTTGTGCTATCTTTGTATCTGACATTTACCAAGCCTTTATTCTCTGACGGACTATCTCTGGTTTACGAACTTTGCTTGTGTTTAACGGATTTTGGATTATTGTCTCTGCCCTTGGACTGTCTATTTTGTGTTTATGGAACTTTTGCTACGTTTGTGGATTTTGTCTGTTCCTCTGCCTCGGATTACTCTGTTTGCCCGTGATACTGAACATTGACCATTCTTCTGCCTCACGTTTTGGAACTGTTGATATTTATCTTTATAATACAAATAAAGCATCGAAAGTACTCTGCACTTGCATCCAGTCAACTGTGCATATCATAACAGAATACTTCGCCATCATGGATGCAGCGGAGGAAATTCGCCAGGCTATCACCGCTCACGGGCAGCTCCTCGGCAAACACCACCGGCGTCTATGGGAAGTAGACCAAAACTTACAACGTCTCTCCCAAGCTATCAGCGAAAGGACACCGCCTGTCACGCCTGCCTCCTCGGCTACATCTCGGCTGCCCAGGCCTACGCCTCACACATACGCCGGCGATCCTGCATTATGTAAGGGTTTTTTGCTACAGTGTGAATTGTATTTCGACTGTCACGGAAACATATCCGACACGGAAAATGTGGCGTGGGTCATGTCGTCATTATCCAGAAAAGACTTAGATGGGCCACTGCCGTGAAGGAGCGAGGTGGAGAAGGGCTTACTTCATATGACCGATTCACCACTATGTTCCGGCGAGTCTTTGATCACGCTCACGACGACCAGGAAGTAGGAGAGCGATTACTCACGCTTCGTCAAAAGGTTCACGCCGTGTCGCAGAATACGCACTTGAGTTCCGGACCATCGCGGCAGGCAGCGGCTGGAACGACGCTGCTTTAAAAGCCGCTTTCCGCCAAGGCCTGAAACCCAGTATTCTCACAGAAATGGCATGTCGCGATGAGCCCCTCACTCTCGATTCACTTATTGATCTCGCCATCCGGCTAGATCAGCTTCTTCACAGCCGAAACTTTCACCGGAACCTCCCGGAGCCTCCAGCTACACTCGCTACCACAGAACCAATGCAACTCGGCCACGCCAAGCTCAACAATGAGGAGAGAGAATGGAGACATCAAGGACACCTATGCTTCTATTGTGGTGAAGCCGAACATCTCATCCACCACTGCCCGGTCTGCCCCTCGAGAACCCCCCCGGTGAGGGGTGGACCTTGTCCCCGCTCGTCCCCAGTGAGTCATATCCCAGAAAATGTCTCACATGCTTTCACGCTTCCTGTCATGCTCAAATATTCAGGCACTTCTCGTTTGTTCACAGCTCTGGTCGACTCCGGGGCGGCAGGCAGCTTCATCGACGAGAACACAGTGCAGGAGCTTGGACTACCAACCAGCTCCTTAGCACCCCCGCTCAAGGTCCAAGCCATCGATGGAAACCCCATCAGCAACGGACTCATCACCCACTACACACAACCTTTGGGGCTTCAAGTGAGCGCTCTATGCCAGGAGGAGATCTCTTTCTGGGTCACCACCTCTGCTCGTTATCCCATCATCTTGGGGCTACCATGGATGGAACAACACAATCCACAGATTTCCTGGGCGGACCATCAAATCACAAGCTGGTCATCCTTCTGCCGACAAAACTGTCTCTGTACACCAACGCTGATGTTGTCGACAATGACCATCGAGAGCCCAGAAACCACACTAAAGGTCCAAATACCCCAGGAATATCAGGAGCTCCAGGAAGTATTCAGTAAGACTAAAGCTTGCGGTCTTCCACCTCACCGTTCCTATGATTGTGCCATTGATCTACTCCCCGGTTGCACTCCACCACGCAGTCACATCTATCCTCTATCCCAAGCTGACCACAAAGCCATGATGGAATACATTCAGGAAGCCCTCCAACAAGGCTACATCCATCCTTCCACTTCCCCGGCGTCTGCCAGCTTCTTCTTTGTGGCTAAGAAGGACGGAGGTCTCCGGCCCTGTATTGATTTTAGGGGCTTGAACCAAGTGTCCGCCAGGTACCCTTACCCCCTACCACTCGTTCCCTCCGCTCTGGAACAACTACGAAAAGCACATTTTTTCACCAAGCTGGACTTACGCAGCGCATACAACCTGGTGCGGATACGAGAGGGTGACGAGTGGAAAACAGCGTTTAGCACAACCACTGGACACTACGAATATCGGGTAATGCCGTATGGGCTAACTAACGCACCTTCAGTATTTCAATGTTTTATTAACGACGTACTGAGAGACATACTGGGGAAGTTCGTTATCGCCTACATTGACGATATTCTTATCTACTCACCCACTTATGACTCCCATGTGACCCACGTGCGCCAGGTCCTTACACGCCTCCTAGAGAACCAGCTCTACGTGAAAGCAGAGAAATGCGAATTCCACAGAAACTCCATGAAATTCCTAGGATATGTCATTAGCCCCGAAGGGGTCGCAATGGATGAAAGCAAAGTGGCTGCAGTAACCCAAGGGCCCACTCCCAAAACTATTAAAGAGTTGCAACGCTTCCTGGGGTTTGCCAACTTTTATTGACGATTTATCCGGGGCTTCAGCTCTATAGCTCTACCACTCACCGCTCTGCTACACGGCAAACCGTGCCACCTTCTATGGAATCAAGAAGCCGAGAAAGCCTTAACCCGACTTAAAACCGCATTTTCCACTGCTCCTATCCTTAAACATCCGGATCCCTCTCGTCCTTTCGTGGTGGAAGTGGATGCTTCTGAGACAGGAGTGGGAGCTGTTCTGTCCCAACGTTTTGGAGAAAAACCAAAACTTCACCCCGTGGCTTTCTTCTCAAAAAAACTATCCCCGACAGAAAAGAACTATGGTGTGGGTGACCGGGAGCTATTGGCCATCAAATTGGCACTGGAGGAATGGCGCCATTGGCTCGAAGGAGCCGAACACCCTTTTATCATATTCACAGACCATAAAAATTTGGAATACCTTCGTACAGCCAAACGGTTAAACCCCCGCCAAGCCCGTTGGTCTCTTTTCTTCACCCATTTCCAGTTCACCCTGTCATACCATCCGGGCCACAAAAATCACAAAACAGACACCCTATCACGTATACACACTGATGAGCATACTCAGGAGAACCCCGATCCTATTCTGCCTTCCTCCTGTTTCTTTGGGGCCATCCAGTGGGAATTGAACCATTTGATAACCCGTATCCCTCGCAACCAAATCCCAGCTGCTTGTCCACCTACTAAACTCTTCGTTCCACTGGCCCATCGCAAGCAGCTCATAACCTGGGCTCACACGGCACCGGGCACGGGTCACCCTGGTATTCAACGCACCTACCACCTGTTAGAACCCAAGTACTGGTGGCCCAACATGCTACGTGAGATACAACACGCCGTAAAATCATGCACCGTTTGTGCCCAAGCCAAAGTCCCCAAAGCACTCCCAGTCGGCAAGCTCATGCCACTAACCACACCTCAACGACCCTGGTCACATCTCGCTGTTGACTTCATCACCGATCTTCCCAATTCACTGGGTAACACCACCATATTCGTCATTATTGATCGATTCTCCAAGTCTCTACGTCTCATCCCTCTCTCTGGCCTCCCATCTGCCTTCTATTCAGTCGAACTTTTGTTCAACCATGTTTTCCGCTATTTTGGCATCCCAGAGGATATAGTAAGTGACCGGGGCCCACAATTTACCTCGCAAGTCTGGTCTAGCTTCATGGAGAAACTGGGAGTTAATGTGAGCCTAACCTCTGGCTACCACCCCGAATCTAACAGCCAAGCGGAACGCGCAAATCAAGAAATAGGACGCATGCTACGCTCCTTCTGCAGTCAAAACCCGTCAGACTGGGCTCGCTTCCTACCTTGGGCAGAATATGCCCAAAATTCACTCCGTCACTCAGCCACTCACCTCACACCGTTCCAGTGCTCCCTGGGGTATCAACCTCCGCTATTCCCCTGGAATACCACTGCCACGGATGCTCCCGCAGTTAATGAATGGTTCGAGCAGAGTGAACAGGTATGGGCAACCACTCATCAACGGCTACAGCTAGTGGCTCACCAAGCCAAAACTCAGGCAGACCGTCGCCGTCAGGACACACCCAGATATCAACCAGGAGATCGGGTATGGCTATCTACCAGGAACCTCAAACCCGTGCATCCATGCAAAAAACTCTGCCCCCGATACACGGGCCCATTCAAAATCATTAAACAAATGTATGAAGTGACATATAAACTGGCTCTTCCACAGCACTGGCGCATAGCACCATCATTTCACGTTTCACTGCTCAAACCCGTTAATGCCGGTATCCTGGCTACCAATCACCCTCAGGAAACCCCACCACCTCCGCTGGAGGTCAGCGGACAACCAGCTTATCAGGTAAACCGCATCCTCAAATCCCGTCGCCGCCAGGGCAAACTTCAGTATCTCATAGACTGGGAAGGATACAGCCCAGAGGAACAAAGCTGGGTCCCAGCACAGGACATTCTTGACCCTCAACTAATCCAAGAATTTCACCACCTTCACCTGGAATATCCAGGCCCTCGACCCAGAGGCCGACCCAGGCAAGGTAATGCTCCCAGAGTGAGCCCTTCGGGGGGGGCTCTGTTAGGTCGCGCTATGAGCGTGACTACAATTCCCAGCAGGCACAGCAGCCTACAAATATGGCCGCCACGGACTACACTCCCCAGAGCACTCCCTCACTCCCACGCTCACAATCACCCGCCTTCTGATGACACACACCTGTAGGCAATCTCAAGTGCAATATATAAGGACTATCATTTTAGACTTCCGGCGCAAAGTATTTGTGCTATCTTTGTATCTGACATTTACCAAGCCTTTATTCTCTGACGGATTATCTCTGGTTTACGAACTTTGCTTGTGTTTAACGGATTTTGGATTATTGTCTCTGCCCTTGGACTGTCTATTTTGTGTTTATGGAACTTTTGCTACATTTGTGGATTTTGTCTGTTCCTCTGCCTCGGATTACTCTGTTTGCCCGTGATACTGAACGCTGCCTGTTTATTGACCATTCTTCTGCCTCACGTTTTGGAACTGTTGATATTTATCTTTATAATACAAATAAAGCATCGAAAGTACTCTGCACTTGCATCCAGGCAACTGTGCATATCATAACATAAACTAAACTGGTAGTCTTTTAAATTGCATGGAAGAAGAGCCTTCTTTACTATAGATAGGATATTATTACTTCTAGACCAACACCATGTAGTAGACTTTATGTAGTGCACATCCCCTTTATCATCAAGATCCTAGAAAAGTTTGTAGCTTAGCCAGCTAAGCTCATATTTGCCTAGGAATCATACACAAAATCTTTCAGTCAAGGTTTAGGCCTCCCTACAGTACTGACAGTGCTGGTTAAAGTGGTAAATTACATGCTACTGGCCTCCAGTCAGGATGGTGCCTTATTGCTTGTGTTGCTTGATCTCAGTGCCGCTTTTCATATTAGATAATAATATTTATTGTTCTAGACAGACTAGTAAATTTAGTCAGAAATGGCTCTTTAGAGGAATGGCTCTTTCTTGCTTCAGGTCTTGGCCTTTCAATTATATCATGTGCAGCAGTGATAGACCTTGCTCTGAATATTTACTCCAGCCTCTCATTTATAATTCATCTAGATAATATTACTAGAACAGCCTAAGAAATGTTGTTACAAGATTCAGAAAACCTAGTTCATGCTTTTATTACCTCTATGTTTATTGTAATCCCTTGCTCTCTGGATGTTCCAGTAGGTGCTATAAACAATAAACAAGCTCCATATGCTGATGCTCTACATCTGCTTGGAGATTTTTGGCTTTATTTTTTGGAGCTTCAGTGAATAATTTTACCTGGTTATACTGTTGACAGTTTCCTTATAGGAACTGTTACTGTAATAATAAAGACTGTCCTGTGCTCATCTCTGGACTCCTATTCATAATGTGCTTATACTGAACGTCCTTTCGACATAAGAAACCTATACTGTAGGTCCTTTCATTTTTTTAAAATCAGGATGGAAACATTATTTTGGGGGCACGGTGGCTTAGTACGTTTGCCTCACACCTCTGGGGTTGGGGGTTTGAATCCCACCTGTGCCCTGTGTGCGCTGAGCTTGCATGTTCTGCCTGTGCTTTGGGGGTTTCCTCAGGGTAGTCCAGATTCCTCCCCCAGTCCAAAGACTTTTGTTGTAGGCTGACTGGCATTTCCAAATTGTCCATAGTGTGTGAATGTGTGTGCGATTGTGCCCCGCGATGGGCTGGCCCCCTGTCCAGGGTGTCCCCTGCCTCGTGCCCTGAGTTCTCTGGGATAGGCTCCAGGCTCTCCGCAACCATGTGTAGGATAAGCGGTACAGAAAATGGATGGATGGATGGAAAGGTTATTTTGATTTTTTTTTTGGTAAGAATTGTAGCTAAACTTATCTCTTAAAACTTAAAATGACTTAGAAATGTATTTGTTGTCCATTTTCAGGAAAACAATGCAAATGCTGAGGAAGAGTGAGCCCTGCTGTTTAGTAGCGGTACTGCTGAAGCAGCAACACTACCCACTGCTTCATGGAAATGAACAGAAATGAATTCAAATGAATGAGACAAGGCATGGGAGATGTTTCAAATGTTTTGTGCCCTATCGTTTATAGTTGGTGAAACCGCCACTGGTGAAGCTGCTGTGCATAATTGTTTTGTTTTCCATAAAATGCCTGTGAGGATTCCTGGGAATGTGTGTGTGTGTGCAGTTTGCGGAAACCACTACAGCCAAACCAGGCTAGCCAGACTAGAGTTTATGGCTGAAACAAGAATGCTATGATCATACACCACTGAAGAAACATCACTTATTATTTGTTATTGTCTTAGAGAGCTATAGTGTTCAGATGCCACATTCAGACTCATTTTTTTTCAGGGTTATGTAACATTTTTATCATGAATAAAATAATAAAAAATAATGATGCAAGAACACCCTCCTGCCTGGAGTCAGCTTGTTTCTAGGACTGTTCTATCTCCGTGGAGATAATAAGATTTTTTTTTTTTTTAAAGCATCACGATGTCCACTGCACACAGACAGTAAACAACTCAACCCATTCATAAAATCAATAGAATCTGGTTTTATTGCCCTCCAGCTTGAACAGCTATCCTAATTGATAGCTTTGTATAGGACAAAAGTGATATTCTGTAAAACCTAGTTTTTTTATGTGTCAAACCTAGTTAAACACAAGACTACAGAAGTGTCTTCAAAGACTTCTGAGTACAGTAGTGCCGTAAGAGTTGCTCTGCCTTTTTAAAACTCTTTAGAAATCCCATCCAAACTGAACATCTATAAATCAGAAAGCAGCTTAACCCTGCTGTGATGTTCCTCAGGCATTTTTTTTTTTTTTTTTTTTATGTTTGATGTGTTTTCAAGCCGGTGAGGATTCAGCAAGCTCATAAAATGCTTTGGACAATACCACTGCTAGTCGCACCAGCTGGATTTGTGTTTTGATCCTCTGTGTGGGATGTCACACCTAGGACATCATGTCTGTAAATCTGAACCTGTGTGTAAAAGTGCGGTGCAAAAGTATATAATGAGTCAGATACCAGATTCTCCCCACTCTGTTCAGGAATGGTTTGTTCCTCTTTTCGTTTGCACGGTTCAGAGTTTGGACATTTTTGTCTTCGAATCAGTGTCCTTCTGGTGTCCTTCAGGTCCTTCAAGATGCACTGAGCATTAAAAGATTATCTAGTTGCTTATGTTTAGCTAGATTGATGATAATATTCTGAATGCTACTACTAATATGGTTTACACTGAAGCTATTAGCCCTGTGCTATCCTAAAGATTAGCAAAAAAAATAAACACACCTGCTCTATTTCAGTTCTGTCCCAAAGCCAAGCCTAGAGACGAGCCTTTGAAGTTGTCATCTTTTGTGCAACACAAACTCACCTTTTTCCCAGTGACGGCGAGTTAGATGGGTGTTTTATGAGCCGATATAAATCCTTTATACTCATAAAGACGCTGCACTGTGATAGTGGCCTGGCGCCAAGCCAAGACAGGAAAAGTTCCGTGATTTTTTCTTTCTTTCTGAGGCTACAAAGACCTTTTGTTTCAGCCGTCAAGCAGGAATTTATGAAGAAGCGAGGAGCGAGGATTAGACACAGAACAATTTCAGATAATCATTTTTCATCACTTCTCATATGTTCTTTGAAAGGCAAAGAAACAACAGTTTTGTTGTCAAAAAGCTGAAAAAACGTGACTATGTGGTCAAACATTTGTGACCATTACATCTATATGCGGTTCTTCCCCAAAACTGTTGCCACAAAGTAGGAAACATACAACTGTATAGAATGTCTATGTTTGCTGTAGCATTACAGTTTCCCTTCACTGGAACTAAGAGGCCCAAACCTGTTCCTGTGCACAAAGCGATCTCCAGAAAGGTTGGAGTTGAAGAACACCTTTGCGATGAACCTGAACACTGACTGCACCCCAGACCTCCTCAGCCGACATCAGTGCCTGATCTCAGTAATGCTCTTGTAGCTGAATGAACACAAATCCCCACAGCCATGTGCAAAGGCTGTTCATAAAAAACGTTTCCTACCATAACACAGGCATTTGCATGTTGAATATAGTGATATACTGTATTATGGAACTGAGGCACATGCCTGCCTAATGCAAGCCACCAACAAAACATTCATACAGGAAAGACAGTAGAACCTACATCAACTGGAGCAGCTTGAGTAATTCACGAGTTATGGGAAAAGGGACAGCGGTAAATGGTTGTTTTTATGGAGGAGATGAAGGCAGTTCCTGGTGTGTGGTAGCTCAGTGGTTAAGATGTTGGGTTACTGATCGGAAGGTCGTGAGTTCAAACCCCAGCACTGTCAAGCTGCCACTGTTGGGCCCCTGAGCAAGGCCCTCAACTACTCAGATGTATAAATGAGATAAATGTAAGGCGCTCTGGATAAGGGCGTCTGCCAAATGCCGTAAATGGTAACAGTGAGCAACTGACAAAATGTTTCTGTTGAGTGCAGTAAAATATATATACAGGTGCATCTCAATAAATTAGAATGTCATGGAAAAGTTCATTTATTTCAGTAACTCAACTCAAATTGTGAAACTCGTGTATTAAATAAATTCAATGCACACAGACTGAAGTAGTTTAAGTCTTTGGTTCTTTTAATTGTGATGATTTTGGCTCACATTTAACAAAAACCCACCAATTCACTATCTCAACAAATTAGAATATGGTGACATGCCAATCAGCTAATCAACTCAAAACACCTGCAAAGGTTTCCTGAGCCTTCAAAATGGTCTCTCAGTTTGGTTCACTAGGTAAGCCACAAACATTCATTGCCAAAGAAGCTGGCTGTTCACAGAGTGCTGTATCCAAGCATGTTAACAGAAAGTTGAGTGGAAGGAAAAAGTGTGGAAGAAAAAGATGCACAACCAACCGAGAGAACCGCAGCCTTATGAGGATTGTCAAGCAAAATCGATTCAAGAATTTGAGTGAACTTCACAAGGAATGGACTGAGGCTGGGGTCAAGGCATCAAGAGCCACCACACACAGACGTGTCAAGGAATTTGGCTACAGTTGTCGTATTCCTCTTGTTAAGCCACTCCTGAACCACAGACAACGTCAGAGGCGTCTTACCTGGGCTAAGGAGAAGAAGAACTGGACTGTTGCCCAGTGGTCCAAAGTCCTCTTTTCAGATGAGAGCAAGTTTTGTATTTCATTTGGAAACCAAGGTCCTAGAGTCTGGAGGAAGGGTGGAGAAGCTCATAGCCCAAGTTGCTTGAAGTCCAGTGTTAAGTTTCCACAGTCTGTGATGATTTGGGGTGCAATGTCATCTGCTGGTGTTGGTCCATTGTGTTTTTTGAAAACCAAAGTCACTGCACCCGTTTACCAAGAAATTTTGGAGCACTTCATGCTTCCTTCTGCTGACCAGCTTTTTGAAGATGCTGATTTCATTTTCCAGCAGGATTTGGCACCTGCCCACACTGCCAAAAGCACCAAAAGCTGGTTAAATGACCATGGTGTTGGTGTGCTTGACTGGCCAGCAAACTCACCAGACCTGAACCACATAGAGAATCTATGGGGTATTGTCAAGAGGAAAATGAGAAACAGGAGACCAAAAAATGCAGATGAGCTGAAGGCCACTGTCAAAGAAACCTGGGCTTCCATACCACCTCAGCAGTGCCACAAACTGATCACCTCCATGCCACGCCGAATTGAGGCAGTAATTAAAGCAAAAGGAGCCCCTACCAAGTATTGAGTACATGTACAGTAAATGAACATACTTTCCAGAAGGCCAACAATTCACTAAAAATGTTGTTTTTATTGGTCTTATGAAGTATTCTAATTTGTTGAGATAGTGAATTGGTGGGTTTTTGTTAAATGTGAGCCAAAATCATCACAATTAAAAGAACCAAAGACTTAAACTACTTCAGTCTGTGTGCATTGAATTTATTTAATACACGAGTTTCACAATTTGAGTTGAATTACTGAAATAAATTAACTTTTCCACGACATTCTAATTTATTGAGATGCACCTGTGTGTGTATGTATATATATATATATATGGAAAGCAAATGTTTGCCAGGGAGCTTCATTTGAAAATTATTTATAATTTGTAAGAAGAGGTGACATCAGTCATGATTGTAGCTTCAGTATAGTAACGTTACAAATAGCTAAACAAAGAGCATACTTTCTTTCTAGCAACCAGTGAGAAAGCCTATTTTTCATATACTGCATATCAAATGACCTTTATACCTTTAACGAGTGAGAGCTCACATTACCCAGACATGACTTAAAGCAATTAAATGTGCATAATTACAAACATACTCTGTGGTATAATTAAAGAACTAACAATTCAGTCTTTTGAATCGGTCTTAACGGAGACATGATCCGAACCCAGAGCAGTAACCAGAGCACAGGACCTGTCTGATATTACAAACAGGCTTTCTGTTCCTCATAATGATGTGTTAGTGAAATGAAACAGATGTTATGGCTTTGAATTAAAAAAAAAATAAATTGCCTGCCCACATCCAACATGCTTCCAGAAAGGAAGACGAATGATCACACAGCATTCAACTGGAACACTGTGCCCCGTACGAGTGGAAAAAAGTCACTTTGTTACACATTTTTACCCCAAAATATTGTGATGTACACAATGCTCTCCTTATCCCGCTAGTTTAGCATCATGTAAACCACTAGACTAAATCATCACACACTCGCCTCAAACTGCTTCCTCCAGTAATTCAGTACGTCAAACACATTTACGTATGTGGTTTTTCATAGTGTATACACAGTTCTCTATAATTAAAAAAAAAAAATTACTGGTGTATTTTCTGGGATGTATGAGGAAACCAGAGGACCTGAAGGAAACCCACATGGACACGGGAGAGCATGTGAACTTATCACGGCGATGGTAAGCTGAGCTCAGGGTGGAACCAGGGACCCTGGAGCTGTAAGGCTGCAGCGCTACCTGCTGACTTCATTCATGTGATATCATATAAGGGGGTGTGGTCAACATCAAACAGGTAGTTGACCCCAAATATTATGTGGTTTTATATATGTTTTGGCTGTATTTTTTGTTCATAAGGTTATAAAACTGTCATGTGTAATATATTCCAAATATTTATGATGCAAATATACATACAATATAACAAAACCAGACTGAAGATGCTCTAAACCCTGTAATAAAGAAATGAACTATAGAATGTTACTCAGGTGAACATCTCATCATGTAGTCTACTGTATTCATACAATGGGCCTCATTTATCAATCTTTTAGGAAAGTTGTGAGTAAGCCAAACCAAACTGAAAATGTCTGTCGGATTTACATAATTTCGGAAATTTTTTCATCATACTCGCGTGTGTATGCTGATGAATGCCAATCAAGGGTAAATTAGCACATGAACACACTGCACAGCTGATTTGCCTTTGGTGACGCCCACAAAACTCCATAAATGGCAAAACGCACACAGCTGAAATGACGAGCGAAAGGCAGGAAGCGAGTGGTCCGCAGTACACTAACGAGAACGCAAAGCACTGCAGCTTGAGACATACCAGATCGGTCACTTATCGTTCACCTAGTGCGGGCTCTAACTATCATTAAAAGAATGTAGCAGAAGATTGAATCATTTTCATTGAATGACTGGTCTGATTTGTCTTTGTTTATGCATTTACACTCAGGGGCTCGAGTAGGATACGAACAGTTTTCTGGAATTACAAGATTTCCATGAATACCGAATTTCTTCTACAAATGCTCATTCAAACAATTTACAAATATATCTGTTCGATCCAGCTTGATAAACGAGGCCCAATATTAGAATAGAATATGCTGATGATGAATTCGGAGAATCATTTTCAAGATTTATTGATGCCATGAATAAGTATGCTACAAATAAATAATGTTTCAGACATGTCATTGAGGATGAAAGTTAAAGTCCGAAGCCAATGACCAAACATGCCATTAAAATGGTTTCAGTAATGTGTGTCACGTGTTTTGCATTTTGTCTTATTAACGGGAAGCAAGCTTGGACGAAATGGAAATTCAAAAACGAAGCCCCAATATAGTATCTGAATTAACTGTACATGTCCTTTGTACAGCAGGTACAACAGGCCCACTGAGGCTCCTGAGTAACGCCACTGCCCTCTAGTGGCCAAGTCGGGACTAACATTTTCTCCAGAGCAGCCACAATTTGAACAAGACAGGATTTCCATTAAAGGTGCATTTTTTTGTTTGTTTGTTTGTTCTTTTCCTCTCTAATGATTAAGCAGGTGGGTTTGACATTTGAATTTTTTTGTTTGTTTGTTTACTTCTTGAGGTGACTGTGTTTGATTATGTATTGCCTAAATTGCAAATTAAATCTATGTTTCTAGCTGTATGTTTGTCGAGGCTGGACACTTTTCAGATGAGTGTCCACACCTGAGAAGACTCAGAAATTTGCAGCTACACCGCCATGGACACCATAGTGCTCCTGAACAGGTGATCCGTTTCACTAACGGCCAATTAGAAGGACCCAGACGTCTCCATGGTTACCGCATGATGTTTGAGTGATGTCGCCTAAATGCTTTGCGGCATACAAATGACAAATGGTGATGAAAGTCTTCAGAAATAGGGTGTAATTACTGCAGAATCGACCAGCGGAACAGCGATGTAATGCTAGAATGCTACTGCAAGGTGATCTCGGGAAAATAACTCTTGCTATCGCGAGACCACGAGAAAAATAAGTTAGTTTCTATAGTAACAGCTCATCCAAGGGGACGTGTACAGCAGGCGCGCGTATAAACCGGTTAAAAACGGAAAGAAGAGTCTCAAGTGTAGGTTTTTCTACAAGGAAGTGAGATCATGTTACTGATTACATTATAGGAGCTTTAGCCTTTACAGTCGCTCCAGCACCCGGAAGCTGCTCTTTCTAATGAAGTTCATTAGACACAAAACAAAACAAAACAAACAAACAGCTCAGTTTCTGAGAAACCGGAAAGTGTAGGCTATATTATTATTATTATTATTATTATTATTATTATTATTATTATTATTATTATTATTATTACTGTTGTTATTACTGTTGTTGGTGTTATTGTTGTTGTCATTGATGTTATTATTGGTGTTGGTGTTGTTATTGTTGTCACTGATGTTGATATTATTATTATTATTATTATTATTATTATTATTATTATTATTATTATTACTGTTGTTGTTGTTGGTGGTATTATTATTGGTGTTGTCATTGGTGTTGTCATTGGTATTATTATTGGTGTTGTCATTGGTGTTGTCATTGGTGTTGTCATTGGTGTTGTCATTGGTGTTGTCATTGGTGTTGTCATTGGTGTTGTCATTGGTATTATTATTGGTGTTGTCATTGGTGTTGTCATTGGTGTTGTCATTGGTGTTGTCATTGGTGTTGTCATTGGTGTTGTCATTGGTATTATTATTGGTGTTGTCATTGGTATTATTATTGGTGTTGTCATTGGTGTTGTCATTGGTGTTGTCATTGGTGTTGTCATTGGTGTTGTCATTGGTATTATTATTGGTGTTGTCATTGGTGTTGTCATTGGTGTTGTCATTGGTATTAGTATTGGTGTTGTCATTGGTGTTGTCATTGGTGTTATTATTGATATTATTGGTGTTGTCATTGGTATTATTATTGGTGTTGTCATTGGTATTATTATTGGTGTTGTCATTGGTGTTGTCATTGGTGTTGTCATTGGTGTTGTCATTGGTGTTATTATTGGTGTTGTCATTGGTGTTATTATTGGTGTTGTCATTGGTGTTATTATTGGTGTTGTCATTGGTGTTATTATTGGTGTCACTGATGTTGATGTTATTATTGTTGATGGTGGTGTTGTCATTGATGTTATTATTGGTGTTATTGTTGTCATTGATGTTGTCATTGGTGTTGTTATTGTTGATGGTGGTGTTGTCATTGATGTTGATATTATTGGTGTTATTATTGGTGTTATTATTGGTGTTATTATTGTTGATGGTGGTGTTGTCATTGATGTTGATGTTATTGTTATTATTATTATTATTATTATTATTATTATTATTATTATTATTACTGTTGTTGGTGGTGTTTTGTTGTTATTGATGTTATTATTGATGTTATTATTGGTGTTGTTATTGATGTTATTGTTGTCATTGATGTTGATATTATTATTATTATTATTATTATTACTGTTGTTGTTGGTGGTGGTGTTATCATTGGTGTTGTCATTGGTGTTGTCATTGGTGTCACTGATGTTGATGTTATTACTGTTGATGGTGGTGTTGTCATTGATGTTGATATTATTATTATTATTATTATTATTATTATTATTATTATTATGATGATGATGCTCATTCAGCTCCTCTACAGCCTCCTTCAAGCAGGTCAAAACACTGAAAATAAAATAAACCTTTTTCCCGAATTTGATTTCAGATTTAAAAACAGAAAATTGGATGAGTGCAAAAGCACACAGACCTGTATGAGGTTCTCTGTGTGTATGAAAGAAAGAAAAGAAAAAGCCCATTACATTAACATGCCATGAACATGTGATGTAATTATTGTTTAAAGTTTGAAAGTCGTATCTGCTTTGAACTTATTCAGGGTAAGAGACTTGAAACATCTTAAAAATCACAGAACTGTCAGATTCAGTATTACAATTCCAACCTCTTTTTGTGTGCAATGTTCAATATTAGGGTTCATTAAATTGCTTATTATTTACGATATGGTTATGCTTTAAGAAATCGATTTAGCTATCAAACACTTATGAAATGTTCACTTACCAGTCCAGCGCTAACCTGTCAAGAAAGTGCTGCTGTCTCTTGATGTTCTTGCAGCCAAAAATGTTTTACTCATGGGTTAATTTCACTGAGTACATAAGGAGTTTTAATCAAACTTCCTTATTAAAGATTTTATGTTCCATGTGTAATGTATAATCCTAAAGGATAAAATCACAGAGGGATAATTATTCAATGAATTTTTAACCATGCACTTCTGTGACATTGTGTTGCTGTAAAGTTCTCTATTACATCACAATTAGGTTTGCTGTGAGGACCATCTTCCTGGGCCATCATGCTGCTCAAAAGCAACACTTTAATAGGGTTGTTTCTGGTCTTGGTTCTGATTGGAGGAGCTCTGAGCGCACCCATTATAGAAAGGTAGGAGTTAATGACCATGTTTATGTGCACTCAGGTGGAATGAATGAATTTGTGATTTCGGCATGGGAAAGACAAACACACACTGTACGTTTGTGGTACAAGTAGTTAAAGTGTGTCTTATTCCACTGTGTTGTAGAGAGATGGCTAATGAAAACACACCTCTGGACTTGCTGTTTGACCCAGAGCCTGTTAAGGATCGTTTTACTCTGACGGACGGTGAGAAATTTCATATAATCCCTAATTAATTCTTAGATAGATGTATTTAAATTAAGGGCAGAAGTAAAACATGCAAGTTCACAAAAAATGTAAAAAGGTAAATAATGGAAGGTTTGTGTTAAACTCATTAAATAGAAATGTGTACATTTACAAACTTAATTTATTGCAGTAACATGAGAATTCTATTAATCTGTAAATGTTACAGCAGGCCATAATAATGATTTAGGGTGCATTCTGGGTTTTTTTCTTTTGGTTTTTTTCCCCCGTCACTATTATTATCAGTAGTAGGAGGAGGAGGAGCAGCAGGAAGAGGAGAAGTAGTAATAGGATATGTAGTAGTAGGAGGAGGAGGAGTAGGAGGAGGATATGTAATAGTTCGTAGGAGGAAGAGGAGGATATGTAATGGTAGTAGTAGGAGGAGTAGGAGGAGGATATGTAGTAGTAGTAGGAGGAGGAGGACGAGGAGAAGGAGGAGGAGTAGGAAGAGGATATGAAATAGTAGTAGGAGGAGGAGTAGGAGGAGGATATGTAATAGTTGTAGGAGGAGGATATGTAATAGTAGTAGTAGGAGGAGGAGTAGGAAGAGGATATGTAATGGTTGTAGGAGGAAGAGGAGGATATGTAATAGTTGTAGGAGGAAGAGGAGGATATGTAATAGTTGTAGTAGTAGGAGGAGGAGGAGGATATGTAATAGTTGTAGTAGTAGTAGAAGGAGGAGGACATGTAATAGTAGTAGTAGTAGGAGGAGGAGGAGGACATGTAATAGTAGTAGGAGGAGGAGTAGGAGGAAGAGGATATGTAATAGTTGTAGGAGGAAGAGGAGGATATGTAATAGTTGTAGTAGTAGGAGGAGGATATGTAATAGGAGTAGGAAGAGGATATGTAATAGAAGTAGTAGGAGGAGTAGGAGGAGGATATGTAGTAGTAGTAGTAGGAGGAGGAGGAGGAGGAGGAGGAGGAAGAGGATATGTAATGGTTGTAGGAGGAAGAGGAGGATATGTAATAGTTGTAGGAGAAAGAGGAGGATATGTAATAGTTGTAGTAGTAGTAGGAGGAGGAGGATATGTAATAGTAGTAGGAAGAGGAGTAGGAAGAGGATATGTAATAGTAGTAGTAGGAGGAGTAGGAGGAGGATATGTAGTAGTAGTAGTAGTAGGAGGAGGAGTAGGAGGAGGATATGTAGTAGTAGTAGTAGGAGGAGGAGGATATGTAATGGTAGTAGTAGGAGGAGTAGGAGGAGGATATGTAATGGTAGTAGTAGGAGGAGTAGGCGGAGGATATGTAATGGTAGTAGTAGGAGGAGTAGGAGGAGGATATGTAATAGTAGTAGTAGCAGGAGTAGCAGGAGGAGGATTAGTAGTAGTAGTAGTAGGAGGAGTAGGAGGAGGATATGTAATGGTAGTAGTAGGAGGAGTAGGAAGAGGATATGTAATAGTAGTAGGAGGAGGAGGAGGAGGAGGAGGAAGAGGATATGTAATGGTTGTAGGAGGAAGAGGAGGATATGTAATAGTTGTAGGAGAAAGAGGAGGATATGTAATAGTTGTAGTAGTAGTAGGAGGAGGAGGATATGTAATAGTAGTAGGAAGAGTTGTAGGAAGAGGATATGTAATAGTAGTAGTAGGAGGAGTAGGAGGAGGATATGTAGTAGTAGTAGTAGGAGGAGGATATGTAATGGTAGTAGTAGTAGGAGGAGGAGGAGGAGGAAGAGGATATGTAATGGTTGTAGGAGGAAGAGGAGGATATGTAATAGTTGTAGGAGAAAGAGGAGGATATGTAATAGTTGTAGTAGTAGTAGGAGGAGGAGGATATGTAATAGTAGTAGGAAGAGGAGTAGGAAGAGGATATGTAATAGTAGTAGTAGGAGGAGTAGGAGGAGGATATGTAGTAGTAGTAGTAGGAGGAGGATATGTAATGGTAGTAGTAGGAGGAGTAGGAGGAGGATATGTAATGGTAGTAGTAGGAGGAGTAGCAGGAGCATATGTAATGGTAGTAGTAGGAGGAGGAGGAAGACGATATGTAATAGTAGTAGTAGGAGGAGTAGGAAGAGGATATGTAATAGTAGTAGGAGGGGGAGTAGGAAGAGGATATGTAATGGTAGTAGTAGGAGGAGTAGGAGGAGGATTTGTAGTAGTAGTAGTAAGAGGAGGAGGAGGAGGAAGAGGATATGTAATAGTAGTAGGAGGAGGAGTAGGAGGAGGATATGTAATGGTAGTAGTAGTAGGAGGAGTAGGAGGAGGATATGTAATGGTAGTAGGAGGAGGAGGAGGAGGAAGAGGATATGTAATAGTAGTAGTAGGAGGAGTAGGAGGAGGATATGTAATGGTAGAGTAGGAGGAGTAGGAGGAGGATATGTAATGGTTGTAGTAGGAGGAGTAGGAGGAGGATATGTAATGGTAGTAGTAGGAGGAGTAGGAGGAGGATATGTAATGGTAGTACTAGTAGGAGGAGTAGAAGGAGGATATGTAATGGTAGTAGTAGTAGGAGGAGGAGGAAGAGGATATGTAATAGTAGTAGTAGCAGGAGTAGGAGGAGTAGTAGTAGTAGTAGCAGGAGCAGGAGTAGGAGGAGGATATGTAATGGTAGTAGTAGGAGGAGTAGGAGGAGGATATGTAATGGTAGTAGTAGGAGGAGTAGGAGGAGGATATGTAATGGTAGTAGTAGGAGGAGTAGGAAGAGGATATGTAATGGTAGTAGTAGGAGGAGTAGGAGGAGGATATGTAATGGTAGTAGTAGGAGGAGTAGGAAGAGGATATGTAATGGTAGTAGTAGGAGGAGTAGGAGGGAGGATATGTAGTAGTAGTAGTAAGAGGAGGAGGAGGAGGAAGAGGATATGTAATAGTAGTAGGAGGAGGGAGTAGGAGGAGGATATGTAATGGTAGTAGTAGGAGGAGTAGGAGGAGGATATGTAATGGTAGTAGTAGGAGGAGTAGGAGGAGGATATGTAATGGTAGTAGTAGGAGGAGTAGGAGGAGGATATGGAATAGTAGGAGTAGGAGGAGTAGGAGGAGGATATGTAGTAGTAGTAGTAGTAGGAGGAGTAGGAGGAGGATATGTAATGGTAGTAGTAGGAGGGAGTAGGAAGAGGATATGTAATAGTAGTAGTAGGAGGAGTAGGAGGAGGAAGAGGATATGTAATGGTTGTAGGAGGAAGAGGAGGATATGTAATAGTATTGTAGGAGAAAGAGGAGGATATGTAATAGTTGTAGTAGTAGTAGGAGGAGGAGGATATGTAATAGTAGTAGGAAGAGGAGTAGGAGGAGGATATGTAGTAGTAGTAGTAGTAGTAGGAGGAGTAGGAGGAGGATATGTAATGGTAGTAGTAGGAGGAGTAGGAGGAGGATATGTAATGGTAGTAGTAGGAGGAGTAGGAGGAGGATATGTAGTAGTAGTAGTAAGAGGAGGAGGAGGAGGAAGAGGATATGTAATAGTAGTAGGAGGAGGAGTAGGAGGAGGATATGTAATGGTAGTAGTAGGAAGAGGATATGTAATGGTAGTAGTAGGAGGAGGATATGTAATGGTAGTAGTAGGAGGAGGAGGAGGAGGATATGTAATGGTAGTAGTAGGAGGAGGAGGAAGAGGATATGTAATAGTAGTAGTAGGAGGAGTAGGAGGAGGATATGTAAGTAGTAGTAGTAGTAGTAGGAGGAGTAGGAGGAGGATATGTAGTAGTAATGGTAGTGGTAGGAGGAGTAGGAGGAGGATATGTAATGGTAGTAGTAGGAGGAGTAGGAGGAGGATATGTAATGGTAGTAGTAGGAGGAGTAGGAAGAGGATATGTAATAGTAGTAGTAGGAGGAGTAGGAGGAGGATATGTAATGGTAGAAGTAGGAGGAGAAGAAAGAGGATAAGTAGAGGAAGTAGTAGGAGGAGGATATGTAGTAGTAGTAGTAAGAGGAGGAGGAGGAGGAAGAGGATATGTAATAGTAGTAGGAGGAGGAGTAGGAGGAGGATATGTAATGGTAGTAGAAGGAGGAGAAGGAGGAGGATATGTAGTAGTAGTAGTAGGAGGAGGAGGAGTAGGAAGAGGATATGTAATAGTAGGAGGAGGAGGAGTAGGAGGATATGTAGTAGTAGTAGGAGGAGGAGGAGAAGGAGGAGGATATGTAATAGTAGTAGAAGAAGTAGGAGAGTAACCTCTCAGTAAGGGATGGGAAATATATTGATTCTTGATGGGCTTTTTATTTGTTGCAGATTATGGAGTGAGACCAGTTCCACCTCATGTGCCATTGTATCTCCTCAGGGCTTGAGCTCCGACTAGTCCAGCTTAGAGGAAGATTAATTCCAGTTTCTCAAAAATTAGTCCTGATCACAGTCCCACTCCATTAGAGTCCTGATCACAGTCCCACTCCAATAGAGTCCTGATCACAGTCCCACTCCAATAGAGTCCTGATCACAGTCCCACTCCATTAGAGTCCTGATCACAGTCCCACTCCATTAGAGTCCTGATCACAGTCCCACTCCATTAGAGTCCTGATCACAGTCCCACTCCATTAGAGTCCTGATCACAGTACCACTCCAATAGAGTCCTGATCACAGTACCACTCCATTAGAGTCCTGATCACAGTCCCACTCCATTAGAGTCCTGATCACAGTCCCACTCCATTAGAGTCCTGATCACAGTCCCACTCCATTAGAGTCCTGATCACAGTCCCACTCCATTAGAGTCCTGATCACAGTACCACTCCATTAGAGTCCTGATCACAGTCCCACTCCATTAGAGTCCTGATCACAGTCCCACTCCATTAGAGTCCTGATCACAGTCCCACTCCATTAGAGTCCTGATCACAGTACCACTCCATTAGAGTCCTGATCACAGTCCCACTCCATTAGAGTCCTGATCACAGTCCCACTCCATTAGAGTCCTGATCACAGTCCCACTCCATTAGAGTCCTGATCACAGTCCCACTCCATTAGAGTCCTGATCACAGTACCACTCCATTAGAGTCCTGATCACAGTACCACTCCATTAGAGTCCTGATCACAGTCCCACTCCATTAGAGTCCTGATCACAGTCCCACTCCATTAGAGTCCTGATCACAGTCCCACTCCATTAGAGTCCTGATCACAGTACCACTCCATTAGAGTCCTGATCACAGTACCACTCCATTAGAGTCCTGATCACAGTCCCACTCCATTAGAGTCCTGATCACAGTCCCACTCCATTAGAGTCCTGATCACAGTCCCACTCCATTAGAGTCCTGATCACAGTCCCACTCCAATAGAGTCCTGATCACAGTCCCACTCCATTAGAGTCCTGATCACAGTACCACTCCAATAGAGTCCTGATCACAGTACCACTCCATTAGAGGCAAAGCTTGATTGAGAACATGACATTAGAAAGAAATGATAAATAACCAGTTGTGTTCTGCTTCTCCTTTTTATTATGTTTATTTAACAAGCACACATTTCTTAATTTAATTCAAATACGTTTCGGTATGAATTTGAAATAATACCAGAATTAACTGAAATATTTATTTTAGACCATTTTTATTTATTCTATTCCCCTCACTCTATTCCCCATCACTGCCACTGTGGATTTGGGAGAAAAGTAAGAGATCAGAGAAAGCCTTTACTTGGCATTGTTTAATTCCAGAATAGAATTTACATTTCAGAAAGTATATTCACATTTTACAAAATGTCTTATTACAATGAATTCAGGAGTTCCTAGCTCCTACAGGTTTGGAGGAATTTCACGAAGCAGGTTTAAAACGAACGAAAACACTCTCTGAGAACTGAAAAGTCTCGAACCAAATTTTTTTTTAACGTGGATTAAATTCTTTCAGAAAACCTTACTTTTGGGATGAAAAAAAAGTCTATAGAACGATACACCATGTAGCGGATGACACTGTTAGCGTCATGATGCCAATCTGATATATTCTCTTAGCCCTTGTAAAATCAGTGACAGGACTTACGCCTGTCCTAAAACACTCATCTGACACTGCATGCAATGAGCCATCGTTAAAGCAAACACGCATCCAGCGCCAGAATTATGATTAGGAAATCAAGTATGAAAAAGGCACTATAGGAAATAAACTGATGACTCTTATAGTGAAATGTGCTTCCCAGATCAGACTTTACATTTAAATATTACTCATTCAGCTCTGCCAGCTCCTGCTCTAATTTCATATTATTAAAGGAAATGTTCAGCCAAAAACAGCCACCGGTTTAGCTTTGTGTAATACATGTAATATACTGTATACATTAAATAGGAAGTATGTTAACGTCTGAATCACTTCTAATGTAACTCCAACGTAACACTTTGGACATATGAAAGCCACGCCTCACTTCATCTTCATCTACATCTTCAGGATGGCCCCTACTGCCGTTTCTTAGTTCTGTGACCCCTACTTTTATCCACTTTTTATACACAACAGCGTCGTACAGCGTCAGAAGCACGGAAGTGTGTCTGCGCTACTCAAATCAGTCCGAGTGACGCTTGCGTGATGACACAGACCTGTGGTTTACACGCTGCTACAACTGGTACGTCCTTTCCTTGTTAGCTACAGTAGACTCACCGTAACAGAAACTCTTAAGAATAAAAGGACAAATTCATGATTAAATATCAAGTTAAATGGAAAAAAAAAGAAAAAAGAAGGCAGTCTTACAGTCCAGAACAGCATCACTAGCTCTTACTGAAGGAGGAGATGAGAAGTCTCAGTCTGTTACTAAGAACTGCTATCAGTTATTAATCAGTTATTAATCAGTAATGCAACATTTTCCACAGCTCAGGAAATCCTCGTGTGAAACTGCAATTAAATAATTAATGCAATTAATAAATGTAAGCTTGGCGTTAGTATCTGGAGCACTAAAACACTGCAGAGGAGGAAGTGTGGAGGTTTCGGTGTTAATTCAGTGACATTCCTTCATCATCATTGATGTAAGACACACTACATATTAATTAGTGCAGCAGGCAGTGTAGTGCTTGTCCCATTAGTGTTGTTGTATCTCACTGCTGTAGGGTTTCCCTTAAAACATCTGTAGCTCTAACCCCAAGTCCGAAAAAGTTGGGACAGAATGGAAAATGCTAATAAAAACAAAAAGGAGTGATTTGTAAATGCACTTGTATTTAATAAAAAAAACATAAAGACAAGATATTTGATGTTTTACCTAATCAACTGCATAATTCTTTTGAAGATAAACATTTACTTTGAAATTGATGCATGCAACACGTTCCAAAATAGTTGGGACAGGGGCAATTTAGGACTAATAGCGATGTGACAAGTTGAAATAAGAAGGTGATGTGAAACGGGTGAGGCAATCGTCTAATCATAGTATATAAGGAGCCTCCAAAAAGGCCTAGTCCTTCAAGAGCAAGGATGGGTCGAGGCTCGACGCGTCAGCGAATGATCCAACACTTTGAGAACAACATTCCCCAAAGACAAATCAGTAGGATTTTGGGCTTTTCACCTTCTACAGTGCACAATATAATTAAAAGATTCAAGGAATCCGGTCAAATCTCGGTGTGTAAAAGGCAAGGCCAAAAACCACTTGTGAATGTGCTTCATCTCCGATCCCTCAGACGTCACTGTCTTAAAAACCGTCATGAGTCTGTAACGGATATCCTGACATGGGCTCGGGAATACTTTGGTAAACCTTTGTCACTCAACACCATTCACCACTGCATCCACAGATGCAAGTTAAGGCTTTACTATGCAAAGTAGAAGCCGTACATCAACACTGTCCAGAAGCTCCGCCCACTTCTCTGGGCTCGGTCTCATCTGAGATGGACAGTAGCACAGTGGAATCGAGTTTTGTGGTCCGACGAGTCGACATTTCAAATAGTTTTTGGACAAAACAGCCATTGGACCATCCAAGCTGTTATCAGCATCAGGTCCAAAAGCCAGCATCTGTCATGGTATGGGTAACAGAAGGATATGTACACATTTTGGGGCAACATATGGATGCTGCCATCCAGAGCAGGACAACGCCAAACCACATTCTGCCCGGATGGTTGTGTAAGCAGAGAGTGCGGGTGCTAGCATGGCCTGGCTGCAGTCCTGACCTGTCTCCCATTGAGAATGTGTGGCACATTATGAAGCGCAAAATCAGGCAACGAAGCCCCGTACAGTCGCACAGTTGAAGAAATGTATAATGGATGAATGGGGAAAATTCCGCTCGCTAAACTTAACCAACTGGTGTCTTCAGTCCCAAACGCTTAATAAGTGTTATTAAAAGAAAAGCTGATGTTACACAGCAGGAAACAGTCGACTGTCCCAACTTTTTTGGAGTGTGTTGCAGTCATCAGATTTTAAATGAGTGTATATTTTCAAAAATACATTAAATTCACAAAGTAAAACATCAAATAATGTATTAATAATGTGTTTTCAGTATAGTACAGGGTGAACTGAATTTTCAAATGACTCTTTTTGTTTGTTTTTTTGCATTTTCCATACTGTCCCAACTTTTTTTGGAATTGGGGTTGTAAGATGTTTACTGTTGAAACTTCCTTGTTCACGTTTGCAATCAGCCCAATGCCAATTGCATTTTCTGATAATGTGACAATGTTTTTTTTGTTTGTTTTTTTTTAATATTATGTTAACGCTAAGCAAGTCTCAGAAGCCCAGAATTTTTGTAGCCAAGAAGCACCTGCTTTCCAGAAGAGGATTTTGTTTTTGACATTTGACATTACAACTGACTAACCATAATCATTCACCACTGTAATCTAGTGAGCATATAGCCGATCAGACTTCATCCTTCAATATTCTGAAGCTTGTGTACAGAAAAGTGTACAATGGTGCACTATAGGCTGCTTTCCTGCGTAAGCAACCGCAACTAAAAACTTCATGGTATGTTTTATATTTTGCAGTGGAAAACATTTATAGTATAACCTGCACAGAAATAATTACATTCTTGAAGTTTCTATGGCATCATTAATAGCAATGAGGAGTTTTTTTTTTTCTTGGAGTTTTACTCCAAGGTGTGATGACAGTGTTCTTCTAAACCCCAGAAGCTATGGTTAAGATTCAGTCTCATGTGAGTTGAGTGATATGAAGTCCAAACCAAAATTCAGCACTTTTCTCTTCTTCCTTTCTCTTGTTATAAAATCCATGAAGCGAGTAATGCCATCTGCGAACCTCCTCTCTGTGTTAGTGTTTCAGTTACGTTGCTGCTTCGTCCGTCATGCAAAAACAGTCCTTCTGCGCGTGTGTACGTGGATCTGCAAGCAGAATTGTGTTTACTCCAGATAGATGTCTTCTGTAGGGCAGGAAAACTCCACGAACTCTTTATAATACAGCTGGAATGCTTTCCTGTGAGAGAAGAGGACAGAAAAAACAGTGATATGTACAGTATGCTGGAAAGCAGAGTATGAACGTAAGTGTATCTTAAATACACACCCCACAGCCTCTGCAAGGGCCTTAGTGGAGTTTTCAGACACAAACACGTGGCAGGCGAATCTCTGATCTGCTGGGTGCTTTGTGATGAAGCCAAAGTATCTGTAGGAAAGACGACAAGTGAAATAACTCGCTCTTCTTCAATTGCATCTGGAAATGTACCAGGATCAGACACTTGTGCTTACTTGTTGTTTTTCGGATGGTAGCCACAGAACGAGATGTTCTTCAGCTGGAAGAAGTGACTGCATTGACTGTTCTGTGAATACACACACACACACACACACACACACAGTAATTCACACACAAGTCAACATATTTATAATAAATAAAATAAGATAAACAGTGCCATTAACTATAACATTTAAAAGCATGGCTTAGGATAAATGGACAGAATATTGCAGAGTACCGTATCAATGAATCTTAGATAAAGATCTCCAAAATTGCATACATGACTGTGTCAATTTTACATTCAAATATAGGAATACATGCTTCCATACATTATCTGGAAAACACCACTAGAGGGCCACACAGACACATACTGTAAGAAGGAATAAAGAAGGTAAATAAAACCAAAAGAAAACCCTTTTCATTAAAATGCCGCAATGAAAGGTTTACCAGCGTGTCTATATTATTCATCACTCTTAGCGGAATTCAATATTTTAGTGAGCCTGCGTGAAAATCTCCTTTAAAGCCCCTCACACAGAGCTAACAGACAGCTATTGAAGCCCATGCGTTAATTAGTGTCTGTTAGGTGCCAGTCAGTAAATTGGTAATAAACATGACTGACAACTCAAACATAAACGTTAAAAAAATCGGCGCCAGTCGGAAACATTAAAATGGAGCCTGCTGTAAATATTGTAAATAAACTGTACATATAAAGTTCTGTTTGATTATTTGCATTCATTTCTGAAATTTGTTGTTTATAAGTCTAGCTAGCTGTCACTTCCTTCTGCTTTTTCGGACAAAATGGCCGACACTGCTCATGTTGGCCTGATTTTAGGAGTGTGTGTGTGTGTGTGTGTGTGTGTGTGTGTGTGTGTGTTTACTCTGTCGTATACACCGTAGTCGTCGTGCACTGCGAGTTTAACTCCTTTCATGTTGATTTCCAGTATGCAGGATGAAGGGGGGTTATAATGTAGAGTCATCCTCCTGTTGTTGGCGACCTGTCAACACACACACACACACACACACACACACACACACACACACACACACACACACACACACACACACACATATATATATATATATACACATATATATATATATATACACACACACACACATACAGATAAAGGTATACAAATGTTTTCTTGCTTAAAAGTAAATTCCATCAGGAATATACTAAGCACATTCATTTACTTTAAATGTGCATTGTTACTATGGCAAAGCCACATTTAAAAAACAAACAAACAAACAAACAGAAAGATATATCTTTGCACAGACTTCCACGACACTGAAACATTACTGGAATTGTGACCCACTTTATTATCATTATGTATAAATGTGAACCAGAAGCAATAATTACTAATTAACATACAGCACGTCATTAGCTTACAGCAATGATCAAAACCAGACTTTTTTTTTAACTGCACCAAGCCTGTGACTCACTGACATCACCAAATTGCTGGTTTCTTGTTTTGTGATGATTTTCCAGGTTTTTACCGCAGCTTCTTTCAGTTGTTGTTTGTTTCAGGGGGTTTTCTCCCTTCAGTCTCCTCTTCAGAAGGTGAAATGCTGCTCAATTGGGTTAAGGTCTGATGATTGACTTGGCCAGTCTAAAACCTTCCACTTTTCCCCCCTGATAAAGTCCTGTGTTGAGTTTACAGTGTGTTCTGGGTCATTGTCTTGCTGCATGATGAAGTTCCTCCTGATTAATTTGGATGTATTTCTCTGTAAATCGGCAGACAAAATGTTCCTGTCCACTTCTGAATTCATTCTGCTGCTACCATCAAGAGTTCCATCATCAATAAAGATTAGTGAACCTGTTCCAGAAGCAGCCGAGTAAGCCCCAGCCATGACACTACCTCCACCATGTTTCACAGATGAGTTTGTATGTTTTGGATCATGAGCAGATCCTTTCTTTCTCCACACTTTGGCCTTTCCATCACTTTGTTAGAGGTTAATCTCAGTTCCAGAACTTTTGTGGCTCTTCTCTGTATTTCTTTGCGAATTCCAATCTGGCTTTCTGATTCTTACTGCTGATGAGTGGTTTGCATCTTGTGGTATGGCCTCTATATTTCTGCACTTGAAGTCTTCGAGGGGGTGGAGGTTGTTGGTGATGTCACTAACTGTTGTTTTGGGGGTTTTCTTCACAGCTCTCAGAATGTTTCTGTCATCAGCTGCTGTTGGTTTCCTTGGCTTACCTATTCTGTGTCTGGTTGTTAGTACACTAGTGGTTTCTTTCTTTTTCAGGACATTCCAAATTGCTGTATTGGCTTTGCCCAATGCTTCTTCATGTTCTACGTTGTTTAACACATCTAGATAAATATGAGGAAATGAAAGCTGAAAGTCTGATATCTGTTGATGAGATCTGTTGATCTCAAACCCAAATGTCTTCAATGTATAGTGAAAAAAAAAATAGAATTGGCTGTTCCAATACTTTCAGAGGGGGCTGTACATCATAATATTTATCTGGTGAACTCCTGCCGAAATGTCTGTGACAATGTGAAAAAAATAGCCCTTATTGTGACTCTGGTACAAACCTTCTGCATGGCTGCACAGAGCACCTCGTTCCCTTTGTGGTAGGGCACTTGGACAGAGCCGAGGAATTTCAGGCTGTACCTCTCCAGCCAGTCTGCGCTTCTCACTATTCAGAGGAAAGAGAGCAACAAGAGCCGTTACAATTCCAAAACAAACTTTCATTCACGTTTTAACATGCCTGCACGCGTGGATTTAGACACATCATTATTACTTATTTGGCAAATATGTTTCTCACAACTGTAATCGTGTGTCTTTCCTGATTAACATAACTGAAATATAAAACCAAACATTAAATGGTGAAACATGCCGCATCATCATAAGCTACTGACATGAACATGAAATGGAGTGCTAAATGTGCTAAATGCTTTTAGGTTTTGGCTACAGTACTGTAGTTAGATTAGTTGTATTATGTAAGTACTACTCATTCCAGTAAACTTAAATGCATACAAATTTAATTTCTGCTCCTGTCAGAGTCGTCCTCTCTCCGCTACTCGCGAAAAGCTAGCGAGTAGCATACTTCCGCATTCCCCGCATTCCATTTACAAAATAACGAGGAAAGAGGGAGAGTGCAAACGCACAGACCATACTCTTCATTTAAGTCACTATAATACTCCGCGCCAAAGCAGGGAAACAACGGGGTTTAAATAAGGAGAGTTAAACACAAAGCACCTGAAACTAATCATGAAGCAATAAACAATAAACCAATGAACAAACAGGGGCGGAGACATGACATGAACCAAAAACAGAGAACCGATAAACACACAGAGGCGGAGACATGACGTAAACCAAAACAAAGGAGCACATGGCGGAGTAAACAAAACCAAAGTCTATGAATGAGGAAAGTCCAACTGAGTTTGTGAATGGAATACGGGGAATGCGGAAGTACGCTATTCGCTAGCTTTTCGCGAGTAGCGTAGAGAGGACGACTCTAACAGCTCCATTATGTCTAATATAGCATGTGTGGATTATTATTATTAGACTCTTGTTAAACCTAAGAAGTCATCAATTATGGTGGGTATAGAAAAGAATCACCCCCTTTAAAATAATCACATTTTGTTGATTTTCAGCCTGAAATGAAGACGGACACAGTTTTTGTTTTATCCAGCTGTATTTACTCAGTGCAACTTATAACATCCAAGTGAAAGATATAACACCAGAAAAAAAAAATTTAAAATTAAAAACCAGAATCACTGAGTTGGAAAAAGGATCACCCCCTTGCTTTAATTTGCCTTAATTTTTTAATTACAGCCATACAGATATGTCTCTACTAGCTTTGCACATCTAGACTTTGCAATATTTGCCCACTCTTCTTTGCAGAACTGCTCAAGTTCAGTTAAATTTGATGGTGACCGTTTGTGGACTGCAGTCTTCAAGTTATTCCACAGATTTTCAATGGGGTTTAAGTCTGGGTTCTGACTAGGCCATGCAAGGACATTCACCTTTTTCTCCTTCAACCACTGTGTGGTCAGTTTTGCTGTGTGCTTTGGGTCATTGTCATGTTGGAAGGTAAACCTTCTTCCCATTGACAACTTTCTGGCAGAGGGCAGCAGATTTTCCTCAAGAATTTACAGTATTTTGCCCCATCCATTTTCCTTCTCCAGTCTAGCTTACCCTAGTAAGCTAGCTAACTTTTGGACAAATATTGCGTAGCTGAAACCAGAAGCCATAGTTGCTATCAAAATAGTGAAAAATGAAACACCTACTGTACATCATGCCAATGTGGGTACAACAGACACAAATTATGTATGAACAATGTCATAAGCAGCTGAAAACAATAAAGTCCTGCTCGATAGTTATCCTCTCGAGCAAGGAGCATTTTCCTTCTCCAAGTGTTCCAGTCCCTGCTGCAGAGAAACACCCCCATAACAGGATATTACCACCTCCATGCTTTACTGTAGGAATGGTGTTATTTGGATAGTGAGCTGTATTGGATTTCCGCCAGACATATCGTTTGGTGTTGAGGCCAAATAATTCAATTTTAGTCTCATCTGACCATAACACCTTTTTCCATGTGGCCTCAGAATCTTCAAGATGCGTTTTGGCAAAACTCAGTCGTGGGTGGCTTTTTTCTTGCAACCCTCCCATACAAGCCACATTTGTGGAGAATTTGTGATATTGTGGTCACATGCACACAATGACCACTCTTTGTCATAAATTCCTGCAACTGCTTCAGAGTTGCTGTAGGCCTCTTGGTAGCCTCTCTGACCAGTTTCCTCCTGGCTCTTTCATCCAGTTTGGAGCGATGTCCTGATCCAGGGAGGGTCTGTGTTGTACCAAATACCTTCCACTTCTTAATAATAGGCTTCACTGTGCTTCTAGGCATTGATAAAGCCTTTGAATTTTTTTTGTATCCATCTCCTGACTTGTGCCTGTCCACAACTTTATCCCGGAGATCTTTTGACAGTGCCTTGCCACCCATAGTTGATAGTTTGCTTCAGTTGCACTACAAAATGCTCCAGGAAAGCTCTTTTCATGCTGAGCCAATCAAAATGACCACAGCTGATCACAGCTGAAAGTCAAATGGCTTTGTGTGCCACTGAGAAGGTGATTAGCTACACCTGATTGAGATTACAAGTCATTTTTAGGAGGGGGGTGATCCTTTTTCCAACTCAGTGATTCTGGTTTTTATTTTTAAAATTTTTTTTCTGACATGTTGGTGTTATATCTTTCACTTGGATGTTATAAGTTGCACTGAGTAAATACAGCTGGATAAAACAAAAACTGTGTCTGTCTTCATTTCAGGCTGAAAAGCAACAAAATGTGATTATTTTAAGGGGGGTGATTCTTTTCTATACCCACTGTAAATAATAAAAATGCAATTAAATCCATTTTGCTCATTCTTTTGTATCTGTACAATCACAGCAATTTTTTATTATTATTTTTTTTCCATCTTTTTTTTTTTTTTTCACCTTTTTTAATCTGCTCAGGCTCCTTGGTCACTTCAGTGGCGTAGTACGCAGGAAATATCCCCCGGGCTCCGGTGCGCATGTTGTAGCCCTCATACCAGAAATCCTCCCCCTGATCGTCCACTAGTAAAGGATCATCCACTTCCAGCTCCAGCTCGTCCTCATGACGAGGGACAAACCTATCATTGAGACACAATGATTCATAAGACATTAATAGAACCGGTGGCATGAGACTTGGATTAATCAGGCTGTGACTAATAAGAGTGGCACATTAATAAGAAGTGACTGATTAATAGGTTAACTGAACAATAATAAGATTACAATCATCAGTACAACAATAGAATATTATATATTAATCGGATAGTAATGTTAACAAAATGAGCTTGATAGAAGAACTGACTGCCTTCAGCCTCAAACCCTGCTTCCTTTCCTCTGAGTGTGGTGTGTGACTCTTACCTGTACACGGCCCGATGGCTCTGATCTCTCTCTTCTCCATTAACAATGCAGGAAAACAAACCAAAAGACTCTGAACCTGGAGAAACAGATATAGATTTGTTGCTGATTCCAAATCCAATCATTTAACCGGTGGTTAACAGTTTGAACAGTTTTTCCTCAGAGTGCTGCCCCTCATCAACCACTTGACCAGAGCCATCACCATGCACCACTTTGTATCACTGTATCATAATGTACCATAATGTATTTTACTTCCTTAACTAACATATTTGTAACATGGCAAACAGATCCTGATTCTGACTACCAGCATCCCTACACAAAACCATAGCACTTACTGGAAGAGCGTGATCGCCCGTTCATAAAGACGTTGAGGAACTTTCTAGAGAACGGAATATCCGCCTCGGGCGTGGAGTCTTCTGACAAGCAAGCAGTGGCTTCCCGCTTGGCTCCGCCCATTCTTGCCCCTCTGGCACCATGCGCTTCATCTACATCGACTTCCTCGTCTTCCTCGAATTCCTCGCCATATGGTGATGAGACGCAGTTATCGTAGACGGTGGCAGAGTCGCTGTCATCGCTGTAGCTGTGAAAGCACTCTTTCAGGCTCACAAGCTCCAGCTGCGCATCTTCGTCCACCACGAGCGTGTATTTAACCGAATCGTATGACAGGCCGTTTGAAGAAATCCTAGTCTCCTCTTCATCTTCTTCCTCCGCTTCCTCTTCCTTCCTTACTCTCCTCCTGAGCTCTGCTCTTCCTCGGCTGTTTCTTCTTCTCCTGCTCCTGAGCTCAAGTGATGCAGAAGCTGCCACACAGGACGCGTAAGATGGCGGAGGCTCTTCCTCTAATTCCTCCATGATGGCTGCATTCGCCTTTTCGTAAAGCGGAGGATGATAAGGGGGCGGGGCCTCGCTGTCAGTGATGACTGACATGCGGGCTGGTCTATCAGGAGTCAGGTAAATCTCCTCGGTAGCTTCTACGCACACATCCGTGTGATATCGAATGCGCTCACGATGCCCTGATTGCTCACACGCACTCGCTTTAATGGGCAGAGCTACAGATGGAGCAGGATGCCTGGAAGGGGCTGGACGTTTGGTGGGCGTGTCTGTCGAAGTGCCGCAGTCTTTGGTTTCGGTTTTGAATTTGTCCTCGTCGCTCAGACAGATGTGCTCGCACGTTGCCAGATCGCCTGAAAAACACACAAAGCACCAAAACACCATAAAGTTCAATTGCATTTTCATCATAATAATAAAGTATTTAACAAGTAATAAGAGGAAAAGAAAAAAAATCCGAACGTGTCCCTCATACCCAGTGGAAAAATTGCCTGTGCAAGTCTTTGTGTCACTGTTTGTTTAACTTCATCTCATGTCCTTTTGTCTCGTGGACAATAACGGCCAACAAATGATGAGCTGCTAAACTCAGGGTGATGAATCAGCATTGTTCTGCTTGTTTACTAAATCTGTCTGCGTGACAACCAGTCACGCGATTGCTCGAGAGGATAACTATCGAGCAGTATTTTATTGTTTTCAGCTGCTTATGACATTGTTCATACATAATTTGTGTCTGTTGTACCCACATTGGCGTGATGTACAGTAGGTGTTTCATTTTTCGCTATTTTGATAGCAACCATGGCTTCTGGTTTCAGCTGCGCAATATTTTCCAAAAGTTAGCTAGCTTACTAGGGTTTAGACTACTTATTAAAATTGTTTACCTGGTGTTTAGCTACCTTGATATTTCCCGCTGGACAGGAAATAGCACCATTAGCTAAACTAAATAGAAAAATTGGCCATTTTGATAGGTTCATGAGCATGGCACTCCAAGTACAACAAAACAAGAATGAATCATTTATTGCAGCATTGTCTCTCAGTACAGTTCAATGAATTTAGGTAGACGGTTTACTAAAATGCTCAAGTCTTATAGTGTGATGATGTGATACAACCAAGTTGTCAATGAATTTTGGTTTACTAGATGGTTTAATTAATATTCCGTCCCGTAAACGCCATCACAGATGCCTCACCACCGTCTGTTCACTGTAGACACGTCCCAACCCACTTAACCTATTCACTAAACGGGCCACGATGCTGTTATATTTTGTTATCGGAATGACTGAAGAACTCACCTGTTTTTTGCGGTGAGGTCGAGTGTGAGACTTTCTCCTGCCAGCTGTACTTCTTTCCAAACGAGTTGTTGTTCAGTGTGTCCTGTGTGTCAGAGAGTGAGAGAGAGAGAGAGAGAGAGAGAGAGAGAGAGAGAGAGAGAGAGAGAGAGAGAGAGACAGACAGAGGGGGGTGGATCAGCAGGGGGAAAGAGAACAAGTGCACAATCCTGATTGGTGTGTGTGTGGTGTGATGTGAAGTGAAGGACATAAGAATAGGAAAAAAGGATATTTCCTGATGGAAAACCACTAAATGAGCCTGACACGCCCAATACAATACAACAATAACTCAGTAATTAGAGTTTCAACACTTTTCAATGCATTTCTCTGACAGTGACCAGGATTTTTGTCTCTGATAAAAATCTTTAGTCCCTATTAGATAATGAACACAGCCCACAAAATCCCCCAAATCCCTCGAGCCCCTGTGAGTGCTGGGCAGGAAGCCTTTGTCACGCCTGTGCGACGTGTAGAGCATTCATTATGGATTGGACTTTTTTCCTCTCTCTCTCTTTCTCACACACACACACACACACACACACACACACACACACACACACACACACACACACACACTTTTCATTGCTCTCTTTACATTCTCCACTCTGTCACTCTCCCTCTACACCCATAATAGAGGGCCAATTGTTGACAGCTTTGGCACACGGAATCACAATGCCCTCCACGTTTCACGTCTGTCCTAATTTCCCTTCAGCCAGCGTAAAAGAATCTTCTCAAAATGAAACACCTTAACCCCTTACTACATGGTGTTGCCGTGTTACAAAAAAATACCACGTCACATGACCAGGAAGTGCTGTTTGCACTTCCTTTTCTGCACCCGCAAAATTTGCAATATTTAGGCAAAACTACTTGAAACACTATCTGAAATAAGTTAACATTTATTTTCGATCATTTAATTTAAGTTTGTATATTTTGTGTATTCTGTTAAATTAATACTCAATAGTTTCATGTACTATAAATTAGAACATATAACGTTTACATGCCTACTAGATGGCAAAAAAAAAACAAAACCCTCTTCAATGTATAGTCTGGAAAATGCAGTAATGCATTTTGTGTTAATTTAAAGATATGATGCTTTCCACCTTTGCACATTGTTGCCATATGGCAACAATTTACCAACTACCCCCCTAATTATTTATTTCAAAATTTTTTAAAATATATTTTTATTACTTGAACTAATTCAAGTAATAACAATCCATAAAAAACATTTTTTGATGTACCCCAACCCAAACACACCGTCAAATGACACCCTAAATACCCCTGAACGTCCAAATTGCTCACCACAAACACGGTCTAAATACACCCGAAAGATTAGGAAACACACTACTGCATGATGCTTGATGTTAACCCTTTCTTGCACACTGTCATAGTGACAGACACAGCGAAAACACAAAATAGACCAACAATAAAGGCTTTGCTACTGTGATATACAGTGGGTATAGAAAAGAATCACCCCCCTTTAAAATAATCACATTTTGTTGCTTTTCAGCCTGAAATGAAGACGGACACAGTTTTTGTTTTATCCAGCTGTATTTACTCAGTGCAGCTTATAACATCCAAGTGAAAGATATAACACCAACATGTCAGAAATTTTTTTTAAAAAAATTAAAAAACAGAATCACTGATTTGGAAAAAGGATGACCCCCCTGCTTTAATTTTCCTTAATTTTTTAATTCCAGCCTTTAGTCTGTTGGGATATGTCTCTACTAACTTTGCACATCTAGATTTTGCAATATTTGCCCACTCTTCTTTGCAGAACTACTCAAGTTCAGTTAAATTTGATGGAGACCGTTTGTGGACTGCAGTCTTCAAGTCATTCCACAGATTTTCAATGGGGTTTAAGTCTGGGCTCTGACTAGGCCATGCAAGGACATTCACCTTTTTCTCCTTCAACCACTGTGTGGTCAGTTTTGCTGTGTGCTTTGGGTCATTGTCATGTTGGAAGGTAAACCTTCTTCCCATTGACAACTTTCTGGCAGAGGGCAGCAGATTTTCCTCAAGAATTTGATGGTATTTTGCCCCATCCATTTTCCTTCTATCCTGATAAGTGCTCCAGTCCCTGCTGCAGAGAAACACCCCCATAACAGGATATTACCACCTCCATGCTTTACTGTAGGAATGGTGTTATTTGGATGGTGAGCTGTATGGGATTTCCACCAGACATATCGTTTGGTGTTGAGGCAAAATAATTCAATTTTAGTCTCATCTGACCATAACACCTTTTTCCATGTGGCCTCAGAATCTTCAAGATGCGTTTTGGCAAAACTCAGTCATGGATGGATTTTTTCTTGCAACCCTCCCATACAAGCCACATTTGTGGAGGATTTGTGATATTGTTGTCACATGCACACAATGACCACTCTTTGTCATAAATTCCTGCAACTGCTTCAGAGTTGCTGTAGGCCTCTCGGTAGCCTCTCTGACCAGTTTCCTCCTGGATCCTTCATCCAGTTTGGAGTGACGTCCTGATCCAGGGAGGGTCTGTGTTGTACCAAATACCTTCCATCTCCTGACTAGTGCCTGTCCACAACTTTATCCCGGAGATCTTTTGACAGTGCCTTGCCACCCATAGTTGATTGTTTGCTTCAGTTGCACTACAAAATGCTCCAGGAAAGCTCTTTTCATGCTGAGCTAATCAAAATGACCACAGCTGATCACAGCTGAAAGTCCAATGGCTTTGTGTGCCATTGAGAAGGTGATTAGCTACACCTTATTGAGTTTGATTATTGAGTAAATACAGCTGGATAAAACAAAAACTGTGTCCGTCTTCATTTCAGGCTGAAAAGCAACAAAATGTGATTATTTTAAAGGGGGGTGATTCTTTTCTATACCCACTGTATAGGGGAAGAATTACTTCTCAGTACAGTAATATTAAAGAGAGCCACTGGCATGAGAGCCCTGAGAATAAATCTGCAAACGGATTGAATGCTGGGTGCGTATGTCCTTGGTTTGAGTTGACTCACTCTCACTGGTGTCAATAAGAGTGATAGTGATGGTGGTAAGTCCCCATGGCAACAGTATCTACGAGGTTGCTTGTGAGGGTGTGACACAAGAAAATAATTGGACACGCTCCAAGTTTACACCTCTGCCATTTCTTCCATCTGTATAATTAAAACAGCAGTATGTACGGTGCCCTCCAGAATTATTGGCACCCTTCGTGAAAACGAAGTACACCGTCACATAGAAAGCTTTACAGAAAACCCGGATATAGGTTCGGATCCCTACGTGGCAAGGAAAACCTCAGTACCGTTGCTGTTTAGAAGTAGATGACGTAAGTATTTTGATGTTTAATCACAGCAATCACAAGATATTTAATCACTGCTGTACCAAGCAGCGTTATGCACCCGGACGTGAGATCTAACAGCGTATGTGGCAAATGATTTCACGCTTTTTCAATGAACAATTTTTCGTATGTACTGGGAAAATACTGTTGATGAAGGTATTGCTAAAATGCGCATATTTACACGAATCAGTTAGTTTGAGTCAGTGTATCTCAAAGTAAGATCCAGGCTACCGCTGAGGCCTAATAGTTAGATAATACTGAGAGTTATTCTTAAATGATCTTTAATCCAGATTAGGGGATAGAGTAAATCCAATTATAAACTACACTGTCTTCTTCCGGTTGGTGTATATACACACACACACACACACACACACACACACACACACACAGACACACAGATTTAGATCCTGGAGAATGTGTCACGAGCACATATCACCACTATGGCAAGTATACGTGCCAACTTCGTGGGTGCTCTGGAGCTCAATCACCTCAGTATTCCAGATAAAAATTAAAAATTTAAAAAAAAGATCCTATCACACAAGGATGTTGTGCAAAACATCAATGAATTGTTTCAGTGAAACATGTTTAATGTTGTCAAGTTTTCACTCTTCTCAGTGAGTACGTGCACCGTGTACACCGTCTCAAACCACAGCTTTAGGCCTTGCTGATTACAATTTAGGACACACCCTAGATTATAGCCTTTAACCAATAAATAGGGGGGGACAAAATAAGAGGTCAACACACACACACACACACACACACACACACACACACACACACACACACACACACACACACACACACACACACACTGTGCAATCACACAGTTTTCAGGACAGTGTGGGTGTCAGATCTGATTCCACCACACGAATCCAGCCCAGACATTAAATAGCTTCCCACACACCTGATTACTGACTGCTCCTACTTCCTGTTGAATCCTCATTTAGTTGAGTTAAACTGGTTCACTCACTGCTTTTCCTTGCATAAGGCTGGTCCATTACCAAAATATCTGCATTACATCGGCCAAGCTGACTATAAACCTGTATCTAAATTCTTCATAAAAGTGTCTGCAAGAGTTTTCAATACAAACACAGCAAAGACAAAAACCTGCATCTACTGCAAACAACAGATCCCATTGTGTGTGTGTGTGTGTGTGTGTGTGTGTGATGTCACACTACAGTCACAAGGAGTGCAATCTCCTCCATCACCATCCTGAGCAGATTTTATAACTCATTGCAAACACACACACACACACTCTTTGTTATACATTTACCCAGCAGGTAGATATCATTGCAGTAACATAGTATGATACCATAATAAGAGATCCTGCTACAATCCTGATCCAGTATAACTCCCCCCACATACACACACACACGCTCTCACGCTTTGTAGCTGTACCTGTGTGCGGGGCACCTGTGGGAACAGGTTGAGCGTGGTGGGCCGTTTGGGTCGGTACGTGTCCATGGTGTACGTATCCTTGGAGCGTGTGTCACCAGTGTGTGTTCCCGCTGCTCCGTTGATCGTCTCTAAGGGAAGCGTCTCAGAGCGGACATGCCCCACTGCGCCTGGCTCCGCCCTCCGAGCAACGCTACTGGACGGTCGCACCACGTGACCCTTAAGCGATTGGAGGAGGATAGAGAGAGTCAAACTAATTAGGCAGAGAGACAGTGGGAGTAATTATAGAAAATCACACGTTAGTAAGAAAGAGGTGGTAAGTGTGTGTGCATGTGTGCGTGTGAGTGAGTGAGAGAGAGAGAGAGAGAGAGAGAGAGAGAGAGAGAGACATAGAGAGGCAGAGAAAGACAGTGCAGTGCAGACAGAGACAGATATACAGACACACTTGGCATTAGTGACTCCTCTCAATGCTGATTGACTACCGATGTGATGTGACTACCGATTTTGCTCTGTCTGTATTTAGAATGAACGATGCATTTCTACCAGTAAAAATCAGTATAAAATCTGTACTGAACTGTCATTATGAAAAGTCTGATACTCATGTGTGATACCAAACTACACTATATGGCCAAAAGATTATGTTGAACATCCCATTCCAGATTGAGTCCTCCTTTTGCTGTTATAATAAGCTCCACTCTTCTGGGAAGGCTTTCCACTAGATTTTGGAGTGTGGTTGTGGGGATTTGTGCTCATTCAGCTATAAGAGCATTAGTGAGGGTCAGGCAGTGAGCCTGGGGTGCAGTTCATCCCAAAGGTGTTCGGTGGGGTTGAGGTCAGAGCTCTGTTCAGGACACTCCAGGTCTGGAGCTCGCTTTGTGCACAGGGGTACCTGTGTGAACCTCTTACAGTGGGGGAAAAAAGTATTTGATCCCCTGCTGATTTTGTACTTTTGCCCACTGACAAAGAAATGATCAGTCTATAATTTTAATGGTAGGTGTATTTTAACAGTGAGAGACAGAATAACAACAAAAAAATCCAGAAAAACACATTTCAAAAAATTTATAAATTGATTTGCATTTTAATGAGTGAAATAAGTATTTGATCCCCTATCAATCAGTAAGATTTCTGGCTCCCAGGTGTCTTTTACACAGGTAATGAGCTGAGATTAGGAGGACTCTCTTAAAGGGAGCGCTCCTAATCTCAGTTTGTTACCTGAAAAAAGACACCTGTCCACAGAAGCAATCAATCAATCAGATTCCAAACTCTCCACCATGGCCAAGACCAAAGAGCTGTCCAAGGATGTCAGGGACAAGATTGTAGACCTACACAAGGCTGGAATGGGCTACAAGACCATCGCCAACAGCTTGGTGAGAAGGTGACAACAAATGGAAGAAACTGTCAGTCTCCCTCGGTCTGGGGCTCCATGCAAGATCTCACCTCGTGGAGTTTCAATGATCATGAGAACGGTGAGGAATCAGCCCAGAACTACACGGGAGGATCTTGTTAATGATCTCAAGGCAGCTGGGACCATAGTCACCAAGAAAACAATAGGTAACACACTACTCCGTGAAGGACTGAAATCCTGCAGCACCCGCAAGGTCCCCCTGCTCAAGAAAGCACATGTACAGGCCCGTCTGAAGTTTGCCTGAATGATTCAGAGGAGAACTGGGTGAAAGTGTTGTGGTCAGGTGTGGTCAGATCTCTTTGGCATCAACTCAACTCGCCGTGTTTGGAGGAGGAGGAATGCTGCCTATGACCCCAAGAACAGCATCCCCACCATCAAACATGGAGGTGGAAACATTATGCTTTGGGGGTGTTTTTCTGCTAAGGGGACAGGACAACTGCACCGCATCAAAGGGACGATGGACGGGGCCATGTACCGTCAAATCTTGGGTGAGAACCTCCTTCCCTCAGCCAGGGCATTGAAAATGGGTCGTGGATGGGTATTCCAGCATGACAATGACCCAAAACACACAGCCAAGGCAACAAAGGAGTGGCTCAAGAAGAAGCACATTAAGGTCCTGGAGTGGCCTAGCCAGTCTCCAGACCTTAATCCCATAGAAAATCTGTGGAGGGAGCTGAAGGTTCGAGTTGCCAAACGTCAGCCTCAAGACCTTAATGACTTGGAGAGGATCTGCAAAGAGGAGTGGGACAAAATCCCTCCTGAGATGTGTGCAAACCTGGTGGCCAACTACAAGAAACGTCTGACCTCTGTGATTGCCAACAAGGGTTTGGTCACCAAGTACTAAGTCGAAGGGGTCAAATACTTATTTCCCTCATTAAAATGCAAATCAATTTATAACTTTTTTGAAATGTGTTTTTCTGGATTTTTTTGTTGTTATTCTGTCTCTCACTGTTAAAATACACCTACCATTAAAATTATAGACTGATCATTTCTTTGTCAGTGGGCAAATGTACAAAATCAGCAGGGGATCAAATACTTTTTTCCCCCACTATAGTTCCGCTAGAAGGGAAACTGTAACGCTACAGCATACAAAGACATTCTATACAACTGTGTGCTTGCAACTTTGTGGCGAATTCTTTGTTTGCGGTTAACAATTGTAAGGACGGGAATAAACAGAGATGTGTGTAGACCTCCCTCTGACTCTCACTGTCTGTCTCATTTCCTCTCTCTCATTTCCATTTTATTTTATTAATGCTTCATACGGAACATTTTATCCACAGCTGTGTTTGGAGAAACGCACAGAATAACCTTCCGTCGAAGTTTCTCTCTCTTTCGGCTTTCGCTCTCTATTCACACCTGGTCCCTTTAAGAGATCCTGAGCCTGTTGCCAGGCAACTGACTGGAGATGGGGCAGAGTGACACGGCATGACCCCTATACACACATTCACACACACACACACACACACACACACACACACACACACACACACATCAAATTATAGCTCTGCAGAAGAAAAATATCATGATCACGACTATTAAGAGAGATGAATGCTGTGCTACACTGAGTCTAATATAATACTCTGTTGTGCTACAAAGAGTGAGATATAAGCACATGTATATAAAATAAGTTGACAGGAGCTTTACCCCATTACCCCAACAGAGTGATCAGGTATCAAGTAACTGTGTGATAATGGCTGGTTATTAAAATGATGTGCTTGGTACAGACCTACTGACCACAGAAACCATTCATCTGACACAGACTATTGATTAGAAGTGAATTTATTACGTTAAAAAAAAAAAAAAAAACACACACAGCAATGTAGAGACAAATCTAAACAATATAACATTTTATAACACTGTACTGCTACATACATTACATGTTACGATTCAAAAAATACATTTATCGTATTGCGCCAGCACAGATACTGTATGATTCATTCCTCCACGTTCCCTTTACAGACACGAACAGACAGATCGATGGCGTTAGGGAAACGTTACGGCCGTATCGTTTAGCAAGAGGATCGGGTTTACCCAAGAGACACATTTAGAAAAAAAAAATTGCATGAGCACACCCATACACACATGAACGTCTGTGTGCATGTACTGTAGTGTTTCATATTTAATGACTTTTTAATGACATTACAGCAGTCATTAAAAGAGCTGGAGTGGCTCTGTGTGTATGTGTAATCAACTGTGTGTGTGTGTGTGTGTGTGTGTGTGTGTGTGTGTGTGTGTGTGTGTGTGTGTGTGTGAGAGAGAGAGAATTTTCATATCATATAGATAAAAGACACAAAATTTCGCAATGCTAAAGGTTTTGCCAAATGACAAGCGTCTGAGAATCAGCATCGTCACCGCTACCCGTTCTCTCCGTTTCTCTGGCTTGAAGTACTGCCTCGGTATAGAATTCTTCTTTTAATTACACACTGTAATATTTTAGCAACATTACCTAACACAACTGGCTACCTGAATGCAGCGCATTAGCCAGCTAGCCAGTTAGATTAGCTAAGGATAACTTTACCTCTCCAGCAGTAGCTATATGATAGCTAGCTAGCCAAGTTCATTATCAAGCTTGCTAATGTTAGGTGACCAGTCTGGTGATGACCAAGATCGCGAACGTACGCCCTGCATTAGTTGACCTACAGTACATGGGATCGTTATGAACTGAATCTTCAGAACTTCTTGAGCAGCCCAGTGTATCCTCACAACATTAAAGGATATATTCTGCAGTACTGAAAATGTGCACACTCTTGCTCCTCTTCAGAATATTCAACAAAATACACACCCGTTTACGCTAAAATTAAAATTTGGACGGAAAGCTATAGATGGACGTGGCTGACTCGGCCAAACCACGTGATCGATAAGATGAACCTTTATTTCCATGGCAACTGAGAATCTTTTTTCCTTTTTTTTACACTCCCACCTCCACTGTGCATCAGAGCTGAAAGTACACACACACACACACACACACACACACACACACACACACACACACACACACACACACATATATTTCTTTTCTGTTTTCTGGGCGGTGACTTTTAGCGGAAACCACTCTATATTTTTAACATCTGTAAATACTGTACTGTATTTTTATTCAGTGGAGGAGCTGTAATGTTCAATTACCTGTAATTGGCCTGGATTTATAATTACAGATGACAAGTGGGTGGGTAAACCTGTTTTTAACATGCAGTGCCATGAAAAAGTATTTGCCCCCTTCCTGATTTCTTCTTGTTTTTGCACGTGTCACACAGTTTTTAAGATCTTACAACAAAATTTTATATCAGACAAATATAACCTCAGTAAACACAAAACTGCATGCCTCGCTCACTTCAAATGATTCCATCATTAGAATGAGACTGGTCAAAAATGGTATCCAAGGCGAAAGAGGAACATAAATGCTTGTCTCACATTTGCCAAAAAAAACACCTTGATGAAGGCTTTTTGGGATGATGTTCGGTGGACTGATGAGTCGAAATTGGAACTTTTTGCAAGACATACAGTAGGTCCTGTTACATCTGGTGTAAAGCTAACACAGCATTTCACAATCAGAACATCATACCAACAGTGAAACATGGTGGTGGTAGTGTGATGGTGTGGGCATGTTTTGCTGCTGCAGGACCTGGATGACTTGCCATAACTGACAGAACGATAAATTCTGCTCTCTACCAGAAAATCCTGAAGGAGAATGTCCAGTCATCAGTCTGTAATCTGTGGTTCAAATGCAATAGGGTTACGCAGCAAGACATTGATCCGAAACACAAGCGAAAGTCCACTTAAATGGCTCAGAAGAAACAAAATTAAGGTTCTGGAGTGGCTACACCCTGAACCTCACTGAGATGCTGTTGGAGGACCTTAAACAGCCGGTCCATGCTTGAAAGCCTCCTTCAAGGTGGCTGAATTAGAATAATTTGGCAAAGAAGGGAAAAAAAAGTGTGTGTGTGTGTGTGTGTGTGTGTGTGTGTGTGTGTGTGTGTGTGTGTAGCTCAGCAGCTCAAGGAACAGATAACTGAAATGTTCTTGTACCTTGATGTCGAGGCCATTGCAGTTAAGGCTGAGGCCTCGCTCATCTGTGATCTCTGTGATTTCTGACAAGTCCTCATCCTCAAATTCATCTAAGCTTATGTCATGGGTCAACCTGAAAAATATGAAAACATATATTAGTTTATGATGAGATGAGAACTGTGACTGTTTGAGAACCAAAACACAAACATATCCTATCCATAAAACCAGACTTTCCCCAGTAATGTATAAACTGATACTCCTACAAATTATATATAATGTTTTGTGTAATGGTCTTTAAAGGGCCTAGATCATGAAAATTTTCCTGTTTTTGGTGTTTTTTAGACCAATTAGCAGCAATTGGTCTCTGTTCAGTATTCATATAAACTCATATAAACTCTATTTTTCATTATATTTACATTATATCACAGAATTTATTTAAAGGTGTTATGTAGGCGTGTAGGCAGAGGAGTCAGGATGCATGCGCTGGGGAGACGCCAGTCAATTCAAAAAAGTTTATTCACAAAAAAGGCAGTAATCCAAAATAGGCAGTAATCATCCACAATTTAATCATCCAAAATAAAAGACGAAAAACACGTCAGACAAGGAAGTGGTCTGGGAACCACGAACACGGAGCTACGGAAATCGGAACAAGAGTTTGAACTACGAACACGGAGCTACGGACTACGGACCTAGAGCTACGGAAACATTTCTAAACTAAACTAATCTAATACTCCGCGCCGAAGTGGAAACAAACCGGGGTTTTTATACACACACACACACACAAATCATACACACCTGGAAACGATAATCACATTAAACGGAGAACCAATGAGGAAACGGGGGCAGAGACATGACGCAACACAATAACAAAAGCACATGGGGAAACACAGGAGGCGGAGACATGACGTGAACCTGAAAACAAAAACGCACATGGCAGAGGTAAACAAAACGAGAGTCTTTATGAATGGAACTGGAATGCGCTCCGTGGAATGCGGAAGGGCGCTGCTCCGTTCGCAGCGTAGCGAGAGAGGGAACCTAACAAAAGGATTCACCTGAATAACTGAAATCAAACACACCACACAAGCGCATGTGACACAAGATACACAAAATATAGATTGAATATGCATTTTTCATTGTCATAAGGACATTTCGATAAAGGCCTATGTTTGAAATTATTTTCAAATCATAATACAAATAATGACAAAAAGGACAAAAAGTTAATGCCCATGCATAAATATATTTCTGAATTAAAATATATTTTAATAAGTAGTGTTTACTTAAAACCATGTAGAGTTTGTTTCACCAAGGAAGTAGTTTCCCTTTAGAACACAGGAGAATTCAACCAAAGTGTACTCATCCTATTCGGGACCTTTAATAAAAGTCTCATGGGTGAAGCTCCCTCATGAGACTGGATGAGAAAATGCCAAGATTGTGCAAAGCTTCCTTAGCTCTGCATAAGTTCATAAATTCCAGCTATGAGTTTGGGAAGGGGTTTAAGAAGATTTCCAAAATATTGGAAATCAATCATTCCACTGTTCGGAAGATCATCTACAAGTGGAAAAGATTTAAAACCACTGCCAACTTGTCCGGGCCAGGCCACCCCAGCAACTTTAACACGAGTGCAGACTGTATGATGCTAAAAGAAGTCTCTAAGAACCCCAGAATTTCACCACAGGATCTGCTGGTAACCCTTGCCACTGCTGATGTCAAAGCTGATGTCCTTTACCATTGGAACGAGTCTGCACAAAATTTGACCTACATGGGAGGTGCACCAAGAGGAAGCCTCTGCTGTCTGAAAAAAACATCAGGGTAAAAGGGTAAAAGAGACCAAAGTTTGCTAAAGAATATCTAGGAAAGGTCCAGGCCTTCTGGAACAATGTGCTATGGAAAGAAGCGCCAAAGATAAAGTTGTTTGGTCACAGTACCAGAAGCCATGTTTGGCAAAAATCTGTTGTAAAGCATGGTGGTGGAAATTGTATGGTTTGTGGCTGCTTTGCTGCATCAGAGCCTGGCCAACATGCAATCATAGAATCAACTATGAATTCTCTTTCATACCAGAGACTGCCTGAGGAAAATGTGAGGCCATGTGTCAAAAACGTTGAATCTGAAAAAGTGGACCTTCCAAAAGGATAATGATCCCAAACATACAAGAAATTCCACCAAGGAATGAATCAAAAGGAAGAAATAGAAGGTTATGGAATGGCCTAGTATCAATAGATCTCAAGCTCACTGAAATGCTGTGGGGGAATTTGAAACGGGCTGTACATTCAAGAAACCCCTCAAACATTGCACGGTTGAAAGAATTCTGCACAGAGCAGTGGCAAAAATGTCTCCCAGTAGATGTCACGGCGTGGTAGACAGTTATAGGAAACACCTACATAAAGTTGTTTCTAAATCTACTTGTATACACATAACTGTATAAATACACTGTATTCTCCTCTCTAGGGCTTCTTTGGCAACAGACCCAAGACTAACCCTGGTATATATGGGGCAAGTTTAATAGGGCTGCCTTGCCCGCACTTTGTAGTTTCGACTGAACCATAAATGGCGTTGGCCAAGGATCAAATTGGCTGAGAGTGCCCTACTGCCAGGAGTGTGGGTTCAATTAACCTCATCATGGAGGGGTCAGACAACAACAGACTTGTTGTTGCAGACTTCAGTGACCGGTCCACTGTGTGCAACAATAGTGTGTTGCCTGTATGGCCCATGCATGTGGCAATCTCAAACATCTTTTTCAGAATGAAATGTGAGCACCTGCACTCTGTACATGGGCAGTGTGCGTCTGCCTGTAGCACCTCATCAAGTGAAACCACTAAGGAGGCAATGCAAGTGTCAGCATGTGGCCCAGGCTGACTTGTTCATCCTCAATCATACTGATTAAAATCTACCACCAACCTGAGGTGTGGTGCTGCTGTCATACTAGTGCTTGCTTTAATGCACCTAATGTAGTCCTTGTACTGTGGGATAGCAAAGGCCTTTTCTGCTGGAATCACATGTAACAGCTCAATTGGCACTGAGTGTTGTTCATCTGTGTCAAAACTAACATGGGCCATTGCCATACTGAGGTTGGCTGTTATGGCCAATCTAAAGCCTTTTTCTCCTTAGCTTTCTCCTTAGAGACCAATGATAACTGTGACTCAACTGATCTCAAAGAGCCTTCCAGATGCAACCACATATATAACATCCTCATCGTGTTCATATAAGGAACAGGAAGAAAATTCGGGTTCAGGTCTTTGTCAGATGCTCTGCTGACAGCTGCGAACTCTCTGTAAGTGCGGCTTCTGCTTCAAAATCGTAGCTTTCAGCTTTGCCATATATATTCCGCTGAGCCATCAATCCACCATGACAAATACTCTGAGCTCTCTTCTGGTCTTTCGCTCTGGACATTATACATCATTGTCCCTGTTCATTTAAGGCTAACATCTCTGACTCCAAACTGGGGCCTCGATCTGCCAAGTGAGCATGCCATGTCTCCACTGGCATCACTGTGCATTCTGAGAATGAACCATCTGTGCTGACAACTGCCTCTGTGAGATGATCAATGCTAAGGCACTAAATAGAGAACTGATGCTCATCTACAGATACCGGACAGTGTAGACATTGTCCACATGTGCATGAGTCCTGCATTATGATGCTTACCTTCCTGTGTATAGTGAGTTTGGCAATCCCACGACTCATCACGAAGTGCGATATTCCGAGGGCAGCCTCCTCAGCAATGCAGTGTCAAAGAAAAGCACAGCATTGCTACTCAGTAATCTACTGTGACTGGATGAATCATTGAGCAAAACCCAGCTGCTGATGATCCAGTGATGAAGTAGGTTGAATAGTTGAAGCCATGGCCAGCAAACCAAAGCTGATGGCCAATAAGGATTCGCTGAGAGACAGGGGTAACCTCGATCAGGGTTGATGGGGAACAAATGGAGGCAACTCACTCCAGCCCATATATACGAGTTAGTGAAGATCATTAACTTTACAATTCAGCGCTATGAGTGTAGAAGCACAATGCAACCCACCATGTTAGTGGCATTCTCACATACCATGACACCCCCACGAGGGATTGGCATGCAGAGGGATGCACCCCCTAGCTATAATTGCAAGGCAAGTGCCATATAGTTCGATCCCTCATAGCTGACTAAAGAATTTTATGAAATTAATATGAGACTATCATCAACCTTGGAGGACAATTTCACCTGTAATCACAAACAGTTACGCAGATGCCCAACATGTGTACGAAGGCACTTTCATATGGTCACCATGTGTCTTCGTGTTAAAGGTCTCGACATAAGTGCACATGCATAAACGAAGGTATTCAGGTGTTGAAACACCACCCCTGATGGTTAGGACAGGTGAAATAGGACTACTCGTTCCTAATACAGGGGCCACATCCATCAGTTTTTCTTTTTTTTAACACATATGTAACGCTCTACACTGGTTGATACATTTTGGGATTTGGAGTTACTCACTGAATCCCACTAAAAGAGCAATACCCTGTGCGTTTCTGAATCATTTTTAGATCTGGGTCTGACTCACATTACACGTAGCAGATAGGGCTGGATTTTTAACCAGTGTTTCAGGACTGGTGAGATGTGAGACCAAGTGCTGTGCAGTGTCACAGGCAGGACGTACGAGGTCGTTACGCTACGGCGCTGCTGTGGATCCTAGATGTTGCTAGTCTAGCGTGAAAATATTGAGTAGTATATAGTAATATCATTTTTCGCAAGTTTGCCTGGCCTGTATTTGACCTGCAGGCCTTGAGTTTGACACGTGTCCTAATATAATCCTAATATTTATGAAATTAAAATCTGACAAAAATGAAAACAAAATATTCAACAATTAAAAATGTTTCCAAAACAAATGGGTGGAGAATTATATATCCAGTTATGTCCTCGTAAGCTTGGGATTTTTTGACTTGACAAACACAACTTTAGTGTCCACACACGATCATGAAAGTAAATCCCCACACATGAGAAAAGAAACAGACCTGATTGGACGCACACTCGCTCTACTAATAAGTTACGCAGCAACTAACCTATTTCTGCAGCAAGACTGACCTTGTTGCTAAGAGAACTACTGCAATTGGACAATTTTCTGCAGTTACCTAAAGTCTTTGTATTAAATACTACAATAATATGAAGAGTTCAAAGTAATATGTTCTATATTGAAATACCAGCACATTTTGGTGTAATATAGCAAAAATAGTCATAGGAAGGGTTGAGTGCCATGAGCGGCTTCTTTCCCTGCAGAGGTGAAACCAAAGCTACAAAACACTATTTAAGTGATTCATCTGACACCTGTCACCTCTAGTGCAATTCTCACACACACACACACACACACACACACACACACACACACACACAGGGTTACTCTCAGTCAAGGGCGTCCCTCAGCGACACTAGAAAAACATTGTGTTGCCATCATTCCACACACACACACACACACACACACACACACACACACACACACACACACACACACACACGGTCACACAGCCTAATTTGTACCATTTCTCCCACTGATCCTCCATCCATCCCTCTCCTCCGTCCCCTGCTCTGTCGTTCATGCTGTGCAGCAGTGCAGCGTAAGATTGATGTGAAGAGAAATCAGAGAAATGCAAGCATCTTGCTAGTCGCTAATCCAAACCACGGCATAAAACACAGTGTGATTCCTTTAACTATTATATAATCTCCTCTCTCTCTCTCTCTCTCTCTCCATCCGATTAGTGACTGCAGCATCTCTCTTTCTGTCTCTCTCTCTCTTTCTCTCTGCTCTCCATTTGTCAAAACAAAGTGCTTAGGATTAATGATCCAGCTCCGGTCACCTTTCCTTTCCTCTCTCTATGTCTCTCTCCCCTCCCATCTCTCTCTCTCTCTCTCTCTCTCTCTCTCTGAAACATGTGGAGGGCAATCATTGAGGGTGAGCGGAGCAGTTCGACAAGATGAAGGCAACATGGTTGTGCATGTGTTCATATTCTATTAATCTATTCACTACCATCCTTCCCTGAGGAATGGCTGAGCGAGAGAGAGAGAGAGAGAGAGAGAGAGAGAGAGAGAAAAGAATAAAGCAATTACTGTAGATGAATGATTGAATCTGTGAAACCTTTTTGTGTTCACTGGCTTTTTAGCTACCTACAAAACAAGACAATATTTTTACCCACGTATTTTGCTTGGTTAAAATAGAACATTTCATGAAGTTTTACATGAATTTGACTGGAAATCTATTCGAAATCTTGGCGCTAGCTCCTTAGTCAACATCCACAATATTGTTATTGACACTTCAGTACCTCTATTTTCTATTCGACGGAAAATAATTTCAAGCTTGAAACGTGTACATGCAGATAGAAATGGATGTAATAATCTTATATTTGTTTAAAAACAGTCTAAGAAAGAGAAGTATTACTTATATTTGCATATATTCAAGATATTTTTACTTGCTGAGATTTTTTTTTTTTTTCCGAGTGAAAGCTTGTAATTTCGGAAAAACATTCGTATCCTACTAAACTCCGGAGTGTGTGTGAATTTGTGCATAAGAAGACAAAATAATGTAAACCTCGATTAATCAGCTTCAAATAACACAAATCACATTGAATTACTGCACTTTTATATAAGGGTTATGCTGTCAAGTTGAAATAGATTGTGTATTTGTAGTCACACACATGTTAAAGACATTAGCTAAAAATATTAAATATAAAAAAGCAAGGCGACATAGATCCATAAGACAAATAAGACCATCATTCAATTAAGAATATCGCTGTATAAAAGGAAGATATACTCAGGTGGTCTATAAATGAGTTCCAGTTGCTGCTGCATTCTTTCAGTGCTGTGCAAGTGACCGATCTGGTATGTCTCAAGCTGCAATGCTTTGTATACTCCCTAGTGTACTGTGGACCACTCGCTTCCTGCTGATACAGGCCCGTCTACTTTTCTAACATGGCATCAGGGAGGGTGCAAGGGATTTCAGGCCGAGAGTAACCAAGACACTTAGAATTTTAAAAAAAACAAAATTAAACACAGCAGTTTCTCTTTTCATGTCAAAAATGTCTTTACACCTCACTTAATTCACATCTATATCAACTTTTCCATAACTTGGCTCCAGATTTTGTCCTTTCAGGTGCAGTTACGTTGTTAAATAATATATACTAACCCCATTTCCATAAAAGTTGGGATTTTTTCTAAAATGCAATAAAAACAAAAATCTGTGATTTGTTGTCTCTTGAAACTTTAATTAACTGACAAAAGTACAACACTGACCAAATTGAATGTAAATATGTCATGTAAATACCAGTAAAGGACTAAGGACTACGATTCCCATCAGCCACTGCACTTCACCTGATTCCTTCACTTGACTGTCTGCACCTGATTTACGTTTGGAACTAATTAGCACCTGTATATAGAGCCATGCTTTCACTGCACACATTGTCTTTCGTTGTCTTTATTACCACAGTTTCATGTTCTGGTTTATTTTCTACCCTTGTGTGTTCCGGATTTCTGTTCTTTGTGTTTTGTTTTCACTTTTTATTAAATTCAAATCTGCACTTGCATCTGCCTCCGCCTCCGTCTCTACCCGATTCGTGACAGAACGAGAGACCGTAATATGGATGCAGCGGATTTTTTTGCGAAGCAGGAGAAAATCCTGGAAGCCCTGAAGAAGGAGCCATGGGGGAGGGAGTCGTGGATCAGGTCCACAGAAGTATAGCTAGAAGCCATGCGTAATAACTTTCCCCACCCTCCCTCCCCTACTGCGAAACTTACATTGCCTGCCAAGGCAACGGAGAACGTCGCTCAGCCTCCCTGCTCGACTGAGGACACTGCTCAGTCCCCCTATTCAGTTGAGGATGCTGCTCAGTCCCCCTGTTCAGCTGAGGACGCCGCTCAGCATCCCTGTTCAGCTGAGGATGTTACTCCGTTGCTTCCTGCTCCACCTCGGATGCTTCAGACGTCGCTCCACCTTTTCACTCCACTGAGGATGTTGCTCCGCCTTCCTGCTCGGTTGAGGAAGTCGCTCGGCCATCCTGCTTGGCTTAGGACATCGTTCTGCCTCCATGATCCGCCACTCCTGTTCTCTACTTTGCACCACTTCACTCCCCCTTTCCGCTCCACGTCGGACATTACTCCCCCCGCATGCTTCGCGGAGAGCATCGCTCCCCCCTCTGGCCTCAAGGAGAACTTCTCTCCTCCCTCTGACCTCGTGGAGAGCGTCACTCCCCCCTTTGGCTCCATGGCTGGCGTCGCTCCCCCCTCGGGCTCCGCCTTCAGTTTCATTCCCCCCGCTGGCTGCCGCTCCACGTCCAAACCAGGCCGGGGATATCGCTGCGGTACGGAGGACACCACCCCCGCATCCCCGATGGAATGTAGAGATGCATAAGGACATCTGGTCTGGGTGTTCAGGACCCCCTCCTAAACTTGTTGTGCACGTCGGGAATCGGCGGTGGGGGGACTCTGTCATGTAAATACCGGTAAAGGACTAAGGACCTGATTCATGTTTGGAACTAATTAGCACCTTTATATAGAGCCATGTTTCATGTTCTGGTCATTGGTTTATGTTTGTTTTCTACCCTTGTGTGTTCCAGATTTCTGTTCTTTGTGGTTTGTTTGCACATTTTATTAAATTCAAATCTGCACTTGCATCCTCCTTCGCCTCCGTCTCTACCCGATTCGTGACCAAATATAAATAAATTTAGAATTTGATGCCTTCAACACACTGAAAAAAAAAGTTGGGACTGAGTCAAAATAAGACTGAAAAGTTTAAAGAATATTCAAGTAACACCATTTTGGAGGATCAATCTAGCCACAGGAGGTCACAAGCCAGTGTACTTTTTGTGCTGGTCCCAAGCCCAGATAAATAGAGAGGGTTGTGTCAGGAAGGGCATCCCACGTAAAACTTTTGCCAAATTCAATATGCGAATCATGAACATGACTTCCATACCGGATCGGTCGGGGCCCGGGTTAACAACGACCGCCATCGTTGACCTACAGGGCACTGGTGGAAATTGGGCTACTGTTGGTCGAAGACGGAGAGGAGGAAGGTGTGTTAGAGGAGGAAGGCGTGTCTGTAGGCAGAGAGAGAAGAGGAAAGGCAGGAGTTTAGGACTGAAAGTAGGGACTTTGAATGTTGGTACGATGACAGGTAAAGGCAGAGAGCTGGTAGATATGATACAGAGGAGGAAAGTCGACATTCTGTGTGTCCAGGAGACCAGGTGGAAAGGGAGCAAGGCTAGAAGCATTGGAGCAGGGTTTAAACTGTTTTATCATGGGGTGGACAGGAAGAGAAATGGAGTAGGAGTGATCCTGAAGGAAGAGTTTGTGAAGAATGTTCTGGAGGTAAAGAGAGTGTCAGATAGGTTGATGAGTCTGAAGCTGGAAATTGAAGGTGTGATGTTGAATGTTGTTAGTGCTTACGCTCCACAAGTAGGTTGTGAGCAAGAGGAGAAAGACAGATTCTGGAGCGAGCTTGAGGAAGTGATGCAGAGTGTTCCCAGAGGTGAGAGAGTGGTGATAGGGGTAGACTTTAATGGACATGTTGGTGAAGGGAATAGTGGGGATGAGGAAGTGATGGGCAGGTTATGTCTTCAGGTAAGGAACCCAGAAGGACAGAGGTTGGTAGACTTTGCTAAAAGTATGGAGATGGCTGTGGTGAACACGTACTTTCAGAAGAGGCAGGAATACAGGGTGACATATAAGAGTGGTGGCAGGAGCACACAGGTGAACTATATCTTATGTAATCTCCATCAGTGTAATCTGATGGAGATTAGCGATTGCAAAGTAGTGGTAGGAGAGAGTGTAGCTAGACAGCATAGGATGGTGGTGTGTAAGATGACTCTGGTGGTGAGGAGGATGAAGAGAGCAAAGGCAGAGCAGAAGACAAAGTGGTGGAAGTTGGAAAAGGAAGAGTGCTGTGTGGTTTTCAGGGAGGAGTTGAGACAGGCTTTAGGTGGTCAGGAGGTGCTTCCAGATGACTGGACTACTACAGCCAAAGTGATCAGGGAGACAGGTAGGAAGGTGCTAGGTGTGTCATCTGGAAGGAGGAAAGAAGACAAGGAGACTTGGTGGTGGAATGAGGAAGTTCAGGAGAGTATCCAGAAGAAGAGGTTAGCTAGGAAGAAGTGGGACAGTGAGAGGACGGAGGAAAGTAGACAGGAATATAGGGAGATGCAGCGTGAGGTTAAGATAGAGGTGGCAAAGGCCAAACAGAAAGCTTATGAGGACATGTATGCAAGGTTAGATAGTAAGGAAGGTGAGAGGAATTTGTATCGGTTGGCGAGGCAGAGGGATAGAGATGGTAAGGATGTGCAGCAGGTTAGAGTGATTAAAGATAGAGATGGAGATGGAAATGTGTTGACAGGTGACAGGAGGGTGAGGGAATGATGGAAGGAGTACTTTGAGGAACTGATGAATGAGGAAAATGACAGAGAGAGAAGAGTAGTAGAGGCAAATATTGTTGAGCAGGAAGTAGAAAGGATTAGCAAGGGTGAAGTTAGGAGAGCTTTGAAGAGGATGCAGAGAGGAAAGGCGGTTGGTCCTGATGACATACCAGTGGAGGTATGGAAGTGTCTAGGAGAGATGGCAGTAGAGTTTTTAACTAGGTTGTTCAACGAGGTCTTAGAGAGTGAGAGGATGCCTGAGGAATGGAGGAGAAGTGTTTTGGTGCCGATTTTTAAGAACAAGGGAGATGTGCAGAGTTGTGGAAACTACAGAGGTATTAAGATGATGAGCCATACAATGAAGTTGTGGGAAAGAGTAGTGGAAGCAAGGTTAAGGAGAAAAGTGAGCATTTGTGAGCAGCAGTATGGTTTCATGCCAAGAAAGAGCACTACAGATGCAATATTTGCTTTGAGAATGTTGATGGAGAAGTACAGAGAGGGTCAGAAACAGCTGCATTGTGTCTTTGTAGATTTAGAGAAAGCGTATGACGGAGTGCCAAGAGAGGAGCTGTGGTATTGTATGAGGAGGTCTGGAGTGGCAGAGAAGTATGTTAGAGTGGCAGAGAAGTATGTTAGAGTGGTGCAGGATATGTATGAGAGCAGTAGGACAATGGTAAGGTGTGCGGTAGGTGTGACAGAGGAGTTCACGGTGAAGGTGGGACTGCATCAAGGATCGGCTCTGAGCCCCTTCTTGTTTGCGGTGGTGATGGACAGGCTGACAGATGAGGTCAGACAGGAATCTCCATGGACTATGATGTTTGCGGATGACATTGTGATCTGTAGTGAGAGCAGGGAGCAGGTGGAGGAAACTCTAGAGAGGTGGAGGTTTGCTCTGGAGAGAAGAGGAATGAAGGTTAGTCGCAGCAAGACAGAATGCATGTGTGTGAATGAGAGGGATCCAAGTGGAACAGTGAGGTTACAGGGAGAAGATATAAAGGTGCAGGATTTTAAGTACTTAGGGTCAACAGTCCAGAGCAACGGGGAGTGTGGAAAAGAGGTGAAGAAGCGTGTGCAGGCAGGATGGAATGGGTGGAGAAAAGTGTCAGGTCTGTTGTGTGATAAAAGAGTACCAGCAAGAATGAAAGGAAAGGTGTACAGGACAGTAGTGAGACCAGTGATGTTGTATGGTTTGGAGACAGTTGCACTGAGGAAAAGACAGGAGGAAGAGTTAGAGGTAGCGGAGCTGAAGATGTTGAGGTTCTCTTTGGGAGTGACGAGGATGGATAGGATCAGGAATGAGTACATCAGGGGGACAGCACATGTGAGATGTTTTGGAGACAAAGTTAGAGAGGCCAGGTTGAGATGGTTTGGACATGTTCAGAGGAGGAAGAGTGAATATATCGGTTAGAACTGCCAGGCAGGAGGCCGAGAGAAAGACCAAAGAGGAGGTTTATGGATGTAGTGAAGGAGGACATGAAGGTTGTCGGACTGAGAGAAGAGGATGCAGGGGATAGGGCTAGATGGAGGCAGATGATTCGCTGTGGCGACCCCTGAAGGGAACAGCCGAAAGGAAAAGAAGAAGACCATTTTGGAGGATCAGGTTAATTGGTAACAGGGGAGGGTATCAGGATTGGGCATAAAAGGAGCATCCACCAAAAGCTCAGTCTTTGCAAGCAAGGATGGGTCATGGCTCACCACTTTGTGCCAAACTTCATGAGAGAATTGTCAGTCAGTTCAAAAAGAACATTGTGCAATGCAAGATTGCAAAGAATTTATGTCTTTCACCATCTACAGTGCATAATATTGTGAAAAGTTTCAGGGAATCCGGAGAAATCTCACTGCGTAAAGGGCAAGGCCGGAAACCACTGTTGAATGCGTGTGACCTTCAAGCCCTCAGGCGGCATTGCCTGAGAAATCATCAGACTACTGTAATAAATATAACCACATGGGCTCGGGAGTACTTCGGAAAACCATTGTCACTTAACACAGTCCACCGCTGCATCCAGAAATGCAACCCGAAATTATTATGCAAGGAGGAATCCACACATCAACTCTATGCAGAAAGGCCGCCGAGCTCTCTGGGCCCGAGCTCATCTCAGATTTACATTTACATTTACATTTATAGCATTTAGCAGACGCCCTTATCCAGAGCGACGTACAAAAGTGCTTTAAATTCGTACGACTACACCAAAGTGCACTGAACACAAACCTGTTGAAAAGAGAGCAACTGTTAGGAGGTTTTTTTTTTTTTGTTTTTTTTTTGAAGAAGAAAACACTAATTATCAAGGGGTAAGTATTTAAGAAAGAGGTATGTCTTTAGGCGTTTCTTGAAGATAGCCAGCGACTCAGCTGTTCTGACATTGATGGGAAGTTCATTCCACCACCTTGGTGCCAGAACAGAGAAAAGTCATGAGGCAGATCTACCTTGCATCCTGAGAGAGGGTGGGACCAGTCGAGCAGTGCTTGTTGACCTGAGGCTGCGTGGTGCGGTGCCTGGGGTGATGAGAGATAAGAGGGTGCTGTTCCACTTTTGGCTTTGTAGGCAAGCATCAATGTTTTGAATCTGATGCGTGCAGCTACTGGAAGCCAGTGAAGGGAGCGCAGCAACGGGGTGGTGTGAGAGAACTTAGGGAGGTTGAAAACAAGTCGTGCAGCTGCATTCTGGATCATCTGTAGAGGACGGGTGGCACTCAAAGGTAGACCTGCCAGGAGCGAGTTGCAGTAGTCTAGTCTGGAAATGACAAGAGACTGCACAAGCAACTGAGTGGCCTGTGTTGTTAGAAATGGACGAATCCTTCTAATGTTGTAAAGGATAAACCGACAGGACCGTGTTAGATTAGTAATATGTGATGAAAAGGACAGTTGATTGTCCATGATTACCCCAAGGTTATGAGCAGTAGTTGAAGGAGAGATCATGGAGTTGTCCAAGGAGATCATGAGATCCTGGCATGGGGACAAATCTTCTCGGATGAAGAGCAGTTCAGTTTTGCTGGGGTTCAGTTTCAGCTGATGAGCTGCCATCCATGATGAAATGTCCGTCAGACATGCTGTGATCCGGGCAGAAGCAGTGGTGTCTGAAGGAGGGAAGGAAAAGATAAGTTGAGTATCATCAGCATAGCAATGGTAAGAGAACCCATGTGAGGAGATGACTTGCCAAGAGAGTGGGTATAGAGGGAAAAGAGGAGAGGACCAAGTACTGAGCCTTGTGGGACACCAGTAGAGAGTCTGCGAGGTGCAGATATTGATCCCCCCCATGACACCTGATACGAACGACCTTCCAAGTATGAAACAAACCACTGCCATGCTGCTCCGCAAATTCCAAGACTCTTGAGGGTAGTCAGGAGAATATTGTGGTTGTGACTGTGTGACTGTGTCAAATGCAGCAGACAGGTCAAGCAGGATGACGACAGATGACAGTTTGGCTGATTTAGCAGCATGAAGTTTTTCGGTGATGGCCAAGAGGGCAGTCTCTGTGGAGTGCGCTGCTTTAAAGCCAGACTGGTATGGATCTTTAAGGTGGTTCTGTGAGTGATAAAGAGACAGTTGATTATATACAGAGCGTTCAAGTATTTTAGAAAGAAAAGAGAGAAGTGATACTGGTCTGTAGTTGCTGATGTCTGAGGGATCCAGTGTAGACTTCTTCAGGATGGGAGTAACCCGTGCATTCTTGAAGGAAGCTGTAACTTGGCCATATGACAGGGAACCGTTGATGATTTTAGAGATGAAGGGCAGATGGTCTGGAGCAATGTGGAGGGAATTGGATCCAGTGGGCAGGTGGTAGGGTTGCAGGACAGGATGACTTCTTGAATCTCCTGTGTTGCTAGGGTCGAAGGCCGTCTTGGCAGAAGTCACATCCAATGAGAACTGAGACAAGAGAGCGCAGTAAGAGGCAAGATCTGAGTCAAGATGCGTTTTCCTCCATCTTCTCTCTGCTGATCTCAGTTCTCTTCTACAGCTGCGTAACACATCTGACAGCCAAGGAGCAGGGCAAGAAGTCTTCCTAGATTTGGTAAACAGAGGACAAAGATGATCCATGGTTGAGGAGAGAGAGGATAGGAAAGTGTCAGTTGCTGAGTCTAAGGGTACAGAAGAAAAGGAATCAGGGTCAGGGAGAGATGAAAGGGTGCAAGAAGCTACAGAGGAAGGGGGGACAGAGTGGAGGTTCTGACGGGTTACAGAAAGGTGTTGGTAGCGAAATTTGGAAGAAATAGGAAGAAAAAGACTGAACAATACCAGGTGATAATAAGAGGTGTGAAGTGGGGTGGTGGTCATGTTCGTGGCTGTAGAAGGACGAGTGAAGACGAGATCCAAGACATTTCCTCCTTTGTGAGTGGGAGGAGAACTGTTGAAGGTCAGTGCGAAGGAGTCCATAAGAGGCAGAAGGCAGGAGGAGTGAAGTTTCTCAGATGGAAGGTTGAAGTCGCCAAGGACAGTCAGAGGAGTGTCACCGGTAGGGATGGAACTAAGTAGCGTATCCATCTCATCCAGGAAGTTATCCAGTGGACCAGGAGGACAACAATAAAGAGGTTGATTGGAGAGGTGACTGAAACTGCGTGAAATTCAAAGGAAGAGATGGTTAAATGAGACACAGGGAGAGGTGTGAAACACCATCTCCGAGACAACAAAAGACCTGTGCCACCACCTCTGCCCATTTCTCGTGGTGTATGAGAGAAGGCATAGGCAGAGGCTAAAGCAGCAGGTGTGGCAGAATTCTGTGGTGAAATCCAGGTCTCAGTGAGTGCCAGGAAATCCAAACAGTAGTGGACGGATAAAGCTGGGATGAAATCAGCTTTCTTCACAGCAGACTGGCAATTCCAGAGCCCACCTACCACCACTGTTTGAGACTGAGACAACAGAGGAGGGTAGATGAGATTGCTGGAAGTGTCCTTTACTTTGTGGGTGAAAGCGCCTGGGCCTGTGAAGGGTGACAACAGCAATATGAGTGAAGCACATGACTAAACATAAAGCATAGTAGGGTTAATTTCCTAGGAGAAAGAGTCAGTTTTCAAAGAACCAGCTATTCAAAGAGAGTTCTACAAACAAACCGCTACAGTCATCGATGACTGTAGCGGAGCACCTTCAATATACATCACTTAGCCCTGCCCACAATTCACAGCTTAAGGTAGACTGACACTATACTGATTAAACACTATAGACAAAGACTAGGCAATCAACTATGCTAAACAACAATAACAGCAACAACAACAACAACAGATATGACTCTAGATTCAGCTAGGGTTTAAGTTACAGTACACAAAATTACAATCCTACCTTACCAGAAGAGAAGAAATTCAAGATGAGACTAAAGCACAGATGGACTGAAAGGCAGTGGAAACCTGTGCTGTGGTCAGATGACTCCAAATTTCAGCTTGTTTTCGAGAAAAACAGACATCGAGTTCTCCATGCCAAAGATGAAAAAGACCAGCCAGACTGTTATAAGCACCTTTACTAAAAGATTGATAAATGAGGCCCAATATGTTAAAATGGATGATCAAACTGAAGCTACAATGGTGTTTTCAAACGTTTTCCAAAAAATTGTTTGTCCACACTGAAATGTCATTTGAAACTGAAATGTTTCACTCTTATATGAATATACTGCGCATGTGAAAAAACATATAAAGCTTTGGTCTGTGTCATTTCTGTCAGGCGTTTATTTAAAGTCCCCGTGACGTGCCTTGAAACGCGCAGCTTTATTTGATGTGTTGACGTAATTTCCACTGAAACAGGAAGTCAGGGTGGGACATATGAAGTGGCTCCTCCCCCTTTTTAAAGCCGTTTCGCTTACCTCACAGCCCGGGCTAAGCTGTACTTGACAGTTGGTCACAAAGCCGTGAGCTGGCACAAATACAACTTCAGCGAGGTGATTTTTATAATGTTGGGGGCGGGACACATCAGATTCTAGACAGCATTTGATTGGTCAGAAAATCTGATCAGAAGCTGAAGTGCAGAATGATGTCATCAGAACTGTTGATCTGTATTGGTGGAAGAGGAGACCGTATATTTTGAATGCATATATCTTCTAAATGTGAACTATGTCATTGTTTTGGAGCACACCTTAAGGCTAATATATTCATACTAAAAGCCACAAAACTTTCATTTTGATTTCAGGGGCACTTTGCCATCTGAAGGTTGTACAAAGTGACATTAATCTTTAACAACACTATCAAACTGGATAGCAGGCACAACAACATCGTCCAACATCTTGTTTGTTTTGAGTCACATCACTACGTCATGTGACTAAAAATATGGCGTTTTAAAAAAATATATTTCCGTTTTCTCGGTTCACACTATAATGTGAAAATGGCGTTTTCAAATTTATCCACTTGGGACAGCGTTTTCGAAAAGCTCCATTTTTGCTGGACAAAAACGCTGTCTCAGTGTGAACGGAAGGCCAAAATGTAGAGAAAAAGATGCGCTTTCAAATTTAACCGGATCAATGTGGACGTAGCCTGAATGATCTGTAAAACAAAAACAAACAAACAAACAAACAAAAAACCCCACACAGGACTAATGCTATAACTGACATCTCCACCACAGCATTTATTAGACATTAAAGCTCTCAGGTCTTACAGTACTAACTTGGTTATTAGATGTTTTTATACAGGTATACTGTCTGACATTTGGATATTTTATTCCCCATACATCAGACATATTATATTCATTAATTAATCCTGACAGACAAATCACTGACAGAATAAAAAAAAAAAAACATGAGCTTTTCCTGTTGGATTACTCACATTAAAGGTCTCTTTCTTTCATCTCTGTGAGCATTCTTCAACTATGCTGCACTTTTGTTTTGCTCTTCTGTTGTACAGTGCCCTCCGCTAATATTGGCACCCTTGGTAAATATGAGCAAAGAAGGCTGTAAAAATGTGTCTTTATTGTTTAACCTTTTGATCTTTTGAAGCTCTGAGTCTTCTCCTATAATGCCTGATGAGGTTGGAGAATACATGGCAAGGGATCTGAGACCATTCCTCCATACAGAATCTCTCCAGATCCTTCACATTTCAAGGTCCACGCTGGTGGACTCTCCTCTTCAGTTCACCCCACAGGTTTTCTATGGGTTTCAGGTCAGGGACTGGGATGGCCAGGGCAGAACCTTGATTTTGTGGTCAGTAAACCATTTTTGTGTTGATTTTGATGTATGTTTTGGATCATTGTCCTGCTGGAAGATCCAACCACAGCCCATTTTAAGCTTTCTGGCAGAGGCAGTCAGGTTTTCATTTAATATCTGTTGATATTTCATAGAGTCCATGATGCCATGTATCCTAACAAAAGGTCCAGGTCCTCTGGCAGAAAAACAGCCCCAAAACATTATAGAGCCACAACCATATTTAACCGTGGGCATGAGGTACCTCTGGAGTTTATTGGCAAAAAGCTCTATTTTGGTTTCATCTGACCATAGAACCCGATCCCATTTGAAGTTCCAGTAGTGTCTGGCAAACTGAAGACCCTTGAGTTTATTTTTTGATGAGTAGAGACTTTTTTTTTTAAACCCTTCCAAACAACTTGTGGTGATGTAGGTGCCTTCGGATTGTAGTTTTGGAGACTTTCTGACCCCAAGACGCAACTAACTTCTGCAATTCTCCAGCTGTGATCCTTGGAGATTTTTTGGCCACTCGAACCATCCTCTTCACAGTGCACTGAGACAATATAGACACACGTCCAATTCCAGGTTGCTTCATAACATTTCCAGTTGACTGGAACTTCTTAATTATTGCCCTGATGGTGGAAATGGGCATTTTCAATATATGTGCTATTTTCTTATAGCCACTTCCCATTTTGTGAAGCTCATCAACCTTTTGCCGCACATCACAGATATATTCCTTGGTCTTACCCATTGTTATGAATGACTAAGGGAATCCAATCATGTGGCAGCAGCGCAATGCATAAAATCATCCAGATACAGGTCAAGAGCTATCAAAAATCTGATGTTTGATGTGGACATTAACTGAAGCTCTTCACCTGTATCTGCATGATTTGATTTTATGCACTGCGCTGCTGCCACATGATTGGCTGATCAGATAACTGCATGAATGTGCAGGTGTTCCTATTAAAGTGGATAGTGAGTGTATGTAAATTATTACTAACTTGCATCAGCTTGCTATTGCAATTGCTATTGCTATCGATCAGTAAATACACACACGAATATGCAGTATGTAGATATCTACATTTATTTTTTAATTAGTGTGTGATGGAATGGGAACACACTCATATTGCTGTGCAAAAAAAAAAATACAAATAAATAAAAATCAGGAACATTCGCTGATCCTGCAGAGAAATCTGTATAAAAGGATCTGAACAGATGCCCAGGTTTGGGTGTAGGCCAAGTGCCTACTAAAAAAAAAAAAGGGGGGGGGGGGGGTGGCATATTATTACAGTAGGTCTGCAGTACAGAATTAATATTACATTTCAGTGTGTGCAGAAACATTCCCATGTGTTACTTCTCGGTGAACTGTCCTTTAACGGAAAGCAAACTGGAAGCATTTATTAAAGCT